>JANHFL010000971.1:0-12585 GCA_032468155.1 Oxyrhabdium leporinum
TAACAGGATAGTGGGGAATGGAAGAGCTGAAGAAGCTTCTTGGATGAGAATGAAATATCTTCAGAAGAAAAAACAAGAAAGTCCAGTTGCCTCCTGAAAAAGCACCTTTGGGATAACCATGACCTGGATGACTGAGAACTTCTACAGAGTTTCACACTATAAGGTTTCCTATCATAATAAACATTAAAGTTGTGATAGAGGAACCTGTGAAGGTGTTTCCGTGTTACCTTTTGCGATATCAGAATCCTACACTTAAAGCAATAATTTCAAGCATTTCAGTCCTACAAGGTTTTGTAATGTTGGAGTTTAGCTGTTACTGCCAAATATTTATCTTTTATCTATTTAGACATTTTACAAGCTCTTGGGATGGAAGACAGCCAAGGAAATTTGCAGAGAGAAAATAACTACCTCCTTTGCCAGGTAGGTTTGAAAAAAAAATCATATAATTATATCAGTTTGGGACATGGATCCTACCATGAAAAGAAAAACATTCCCTAGAGTCAAGAAAGAAATCCAATTGAGAGTATGATAGGATTTTCATGTTTGTACTGCTGAAGAATTTTAGCATTTTGAAGTAATGCCTACCCTAACACTGAATGACATTTTAGTTGAAATGTGTATAACTGGCTTATTATTTTATTTAAAATATTCTAACGAAACTCCCAAAAATGATATATCTACAAGGCCAAGAAGAAGAAAAAAAATCAAACAATGTTCAGCACTTGTTACAAAGCTATTTTTCATAACTGATTTAATGTCTTTTAAAAAAAATAATGAAAGCCTTTATAGTCAAGTTAGTTTGTATAAATTAATTTATTTGAATTTATATTCCATTTTTGGGGAAGGAAAAGTGACAAGCAACTCTAAAATAAGAAAAACAAAGAAATTATTAAAATCAGAAGACTAAAGGAGATCCATTTATGACTCAATTTCTATAGATGGCCATCTTAGCCAAGGAACTACTGCAAATTTTGACGTTAAATTAGATTGGAATTGCTTAGATGGAGACAGAGGAAGTCAATTCCACAAAAGCAGACCATTTAAATAAAACATCTGAAATATCACAGATGAAGGAATGGAACATTCTAGGTGTCTTCCCAGAATCAGATGATCCTAATACTATAGGAGTAATTTAGTTTTCAGTATATGGGAATTTGGACATTATAATCCAACAGACATAGGATGTTGAAGAAAATGGTTGTAATAAAGGAAATTGGTTAAAGTTGAGAAGGATGGTTTCCAATTACAATGTACCATGTGGAACATTGTGCACATACACAGAGATTTTTTGTCTTTTAAGGACTCCATAATCCCTTGCAGAGTGGAGTCGGGGCAACTGAATGGAGCTGTGTGTTTACTGGCCCTTCCTGTCACCAAGCTGATATTTACTCATTGGTGCACATACACAGAAAAAAAATGAAGTATTAATTAAGGAATCCCATCCTAGAGAGCACCAAAATCACTTGTGTACTTCCTAAGGTCATCAAAAGAATATTTTTTTTCAATTTGGAAATAACCAATTAATTTGGTTAATTAAATTGTCTAGAAAAATGTTTAATAGCTTCCAATTTTATTTCTGTTTCTTGTAATATTTAATTGTTAAGAGGGGGATTAGAGAGATTTAAACTAATAAAGAGATTACGTATTTATGTTGTTAGCTATGTTGGCTAATTTTTACTGGACATTTATTTTGTTGATGAATAAGGAAAGCTGAAGCTATAGAGATGAGTTTATAAAAAATTGGGTGAGGTACAGAATGAAGATGTATCTGGTTGTAATTTAAGAGACAGCAATAAATTGTTAATGTCAAATATGTTTGCTGTGGATGAAGGAGAGAGTTTCTTTTTCTCACTAATTTTTTTGGGGGAAGGATAGTTTTTCCACATTTTGATATTGATATGTTCATTCATTCTTGTATTAAGTTTCTCTGGTTTCTCTGCTAAATAAAATTCATAATACCATCACTGAAAACGAAGTTCAGGTATTTATCTGCCAAATAATAAATAAAGAGTAGCAGTACATTACCTACAATAAAAACTAAAATGATAACCCACTGACAAGTTATGAAGAAGTCTGATCTTAGGGGAAAAAGATCTTGATGCTCAGACAGGTTACACTGCTATTGACAGCATAACAAGATGAAAATAAATGCACCTCTCATGAACAGGTTTTGATAATAAGGGTATAATCACCATGAAAAGTCTACCCCAAATCATGATACTTGGGGCCATAAAAGTGGGAGAATGCTTCCTTGACCTAATAGGCTGGGCATCATGAAGTCATTCTGAAATTGTTTCATATTTCCAGTTGGATATGATTTGTCAGGTAGGAAGAAAAACACTGGAAAACAATGCTGCCAATCTCCTACAGAGAGTTGAGATAGAGTGCTAAAGATGGGAATTACAGGGCACTAATGGACTGCACATATAATTTAAGGCTTTTCCTTCTGTTCAAAGAGAAACACTTATTTTATCTGATCTGTTCCCTCTTGTCTTCATGAGGCCAAAGAAACATTGCTTTGATTTTTGCAGGGTGTAACTTTCATCTCTGCCATATAACTAGAACTACTGCTAATCATATGTTTACATAAAACAAAATTCTGTCTCAGTTTCAATCCCAAAGTCAAGAGAAACACTTAAAATCCATGGCAAACCTTTAGACTTTATTTAAAAATTAGTCTAGTTGCTGCTGGAAATGCTAATTAATGTTTTATAGCATAAAATGTTGATTTGTCTGGAATTTCAAAATTAACATGAATATGCATGCACACCTTATCCTTCATGCTGTGTTTGTTTGCATCTAAATTACAATTACTGTTGGAATTAGCTAAGATTTCTTAAACCTTCACGTGTCCCCCATCAAATTTTTCAGTAAATGAAGGATTTATGCAAACAAAGACAGATCAGTATAAAAATGATGACCACTTAGTGCAGGACAAGGAATGTTGATCAGGTTTCAGAGCCATTTCATCACCTCTGCTTTGATGTACACTTCCCCTTTGGCTCTCTCTTGTCAATTATCCCATGGTAGAAATTTTCTTGTTTGGCGTTAGAGGAAGTGAAAAAAGAAGACTAATTTCAGTAGTTGGGTTAAGAAACTATCCCCACCTACCTCTTCCTGTTCTAAGGTATTTCCCATTCAGGAAAAGAACTTGGAAATTGGAATTAAGAATTACCCCTGTTTTTATTGTATCTCTATATCACAGGTGTCAAACTTGCCGCGTCTTGTTGCCATCATGTGACTTTTTGTGACATTTTTCCCATTTGAGGAACCTGGGTGGGCATGGCCTGTACATGATGCATCCAGCCCGCAGGCCACCAGTTTGACACCCCCATACTATATCAAAAAAATCTTCATTATTTCAAACTCAGAAACTGTTAAAGAACATATTTAAGGGGTTTTTTTTGATACTGGACTATGATCACATTTTATTTTATATATATACACACACACATACACACACACACATACAAAGGAGGAATCATAAATTTAGCAGCATGGGGTCAAGAAAAACTTGTGGTGGCGGTGTGATCAAAGCCACACTATATTTACACTTATCAAAGGGTGTACAACAAGTGGAAGGGCATACCCACTATGTTGATTTTTTGACACACACACACATACCGACCATAAATAAATCTATCTCAGGTGATGCAAGTGACCTAAGCTGTCAACTCAAAATCTTCCCATATTTGTTCCGAATAAATCTGACTTAATTCCAGCAGACTTACTGTATGTATATGCCCACAGAATTATACTGTTGGCCATCTCTGTGCAAAGATCGTAACATAATGGTGAATTGTTGATTCCTATGCAAAGGCAGGTAAAATTATGCACTTCAATTTTTGAAAGACTAGAATTGATATGAAGTGAATCAATCAGTCCAAGTTACCAAAGGCTGGTCTATATATTGTACACAGACAAAACTATATATATAACCATTTCATGCTATTACAGTCTTTCTGATATACTCTGTGTCAAGACTGAAGCTTGTTTAAAGCTGTTCTTTGAGGAATCAACCTGCCTCAGAGTTCTCTTTTGAAATGGCTGCATAACTTGGAACATTCATACTCTACAAGCTAAAAATGGCTGATAATCTCAGTTCTACAATAAAATGTAATATAGGAAGTTCTCACTTAACAATGGCAATTAAAATCAGTATTTCTATAGTTAAGCATTGTGATTGTAAAGTGCGGCATCACATGACTGCATCGCTTAGCAAAGGCAGTCCTGGCAATTCCCATTGTTATTATTAAGCGAGGATCATGAATCATTAAGCAAGGACCTCCTTACAACTTCCTGCTGTCTTCTAGCAAGCAATGTCAATGGGGAAGGCAGCAGGAAGTCAAAAGTCCCAGGAGTTTGACAAGCAGTCTGGCAGCCAGGTCAGTGACTGCTGTGGCACAGTATGCACATGGGAGGGACAGTGGCGGCTGCTGCCAGATGAGTGAGGGTGCTCAAGTGACCACATTGGGCAGAGGAGTATGAGTGCGATGTAGTAGAAGATCCTAGGGATTTCCTACTATGTAGCCAAGGTCCCCAAGACAAAAAGCCATAGGAGTGCAACTCACTTGCAAGAGCAACTTGTGACCTATTTTGACACTTTCCCTATTCACTTGTCTGTGGGAAGCTGACAGGGAAGATTGCAAATGGTGATCACATGAATGTTGGATGTTGCAACTATCATAAATGTGAGCTGTTTGCTAAGTGCCCAGATCATGACTTCCATTGCTGAAAGATTAACCAAAGACTACCTGTATTACAATTGCAATGGTGGTCAATGGTACAATTCTAAAGTTCTGCCAGTTTCTCATTAGAATTCCCTAAATAGTCTAATAATACATATTAAACATCTAAATATATGCACCTATATACACTCTTTGTACCTCCTCTGCTTCCCCCCCCCTTTCCCTTGCTCATTCTAAACAAACTAAATAAAAACTTGTCATCAATTGAGAAGAGAGAATAAGATATCTAGCCAGGTTCTAAAGTTGGAGTGCTGCTTGAATTTCTCTAACAAAGGGCTATCATACATTAACAAAATTCAACCCATGCAGTTGGAAATATTTCCCTTTGGTCACCTGCATTTGTAGACCAGGGCTAAATCATAACAGACTTTGAATCTCTTGGTTTCACAGTCTCTGATTCTTTTGTAGAATCAGCTTTTTCCATTTTCACATTTCATCCTCACACAACGAGAACATGTGTTTGGAAAAGGCAATTTTACCTATGAATAAAAAAGAAAAGAAAAATGACCCAGTAGATTGTCTTTTGGCATCAATATTTTCTAACAATAGAGAAGAATCATTTATTTTCTTTAATGTGGATTTAGAAAAATTGAATTAAATAGTTAATAACTGATGGATATCTAACATGTATGCATTGCATACATTTGCCCTCCTTTTCTTTTTCTCCTTTTCCCCCCTTTCCTCTTTTAAGTTGGTTATCATCATAGTTTTCCAACTTCCCTAGAGTCTTTTACAGATGAACCCTTTCAAGAAAGCTATCCTCTTTCATATATTCTAGATGCAGTCCAATCTCATGAGAGCATTGTGCCACCTATTATTCTGTGTGTATAAATGTAGATCAATACATTTCTATTAAAGCTATCTAAATATGAAAGGTAAAAGAGGGAAAGGAAAAGCATTGACTTAATTCTGCAGTAAATGACTCTAAAGACAAAGGATTCTCTTTGGCTTTCAGTCTCTGTGCAATAGTTGTAAATTCATTTGCAAGTCCTTTGCATAATTCCGGTACATAATTTGCATGCATGATATGAGCCAGTGATAAATGAACATTCATTCTGCAATGTCTGACAATGAAGATGAGATGGTATATGATTTATAGCTGAGCACAAATGGCCTTTCAAAATCTGTGGGGAAAGAAATTGGGTGGATGATTTCTCTGAATTCCTCCATAACAAATAGAAATTCCTCAACAATTTCTTAAGGGCAGGACTGCCCCATCAGAGATGACAGCAGCTCTGCTATAAAAAATGGGAGAGGGGAAGTCCCTCATGATGTCTGCTTTTGGGATTTAATTGAAATCTTGGAAACTAGAGAAGCTTCTGAATATAGGAGAGATTAAAGTACAGCGAAATATAAAAGACTCAAGCAGCTCTCTTCATCACCTCATAATTAAATAAATGCAAAAGTGATCCTAGATTGCTTAGACAGTCCTAAACATGCTTGGAGTAAAACATGGTTTTAGTTGTAGTTGTGATATTTAGTGTGCCAAAACTGACAGGTCCCTATTGTAGGTGAGGAGGCACTGGTACTACTAGCAAAGAATGTAACAGCGCTGACAGGTTCTGAAGATGAACAAATCATGGTTATAGTATCCAGAAGTTAGACATGTCTCAGAATGGAGTGATTAGCAAATGGCTTAACAGTGACTAATATGGAAGATGGGTATATGATGTCTTCTTTCTTATAGAACTTATTTATGGATAAAAGTATAAGGAATGTGTGGGATAATGTTAGAGATGTGTTAGTCAAGGATATAAATATGAGTGTAGTTTTGCATGCAGACAATGCATTATTGTTGGCTGAGAACGTAAATAATTTGCAGCAAATGTTGTGATGAAAGGAGGAATGTCAAACTGAAAATTAATGTTTCAAAGACCAAGATCGTTATGTCGGGGGAAAAAATTGACTGCATTGTTGCAAGTTAAAGCTGAAAAATGAAAAACTAGATACTAGAAGAAGAAAGTGAATTCTATAAAGAGTTGGCAGGGAGATGCAAAAGCACTACCAATAGCACTTAGACTTATATACCACTTCACAGTGCATTACAGCCCTCTCTAAGTGATTTGCAGAATCAACATATTACCCCCAACAATCTGAGTCCTCATTTTACTGACCTTAGAAGGATGGAAGGCTGAGTGAATCTTGAGCCAATGAGGATTGAACTCCTGGCAGTGAACTGAATTAGACTGCAATACTGCAATCTAATCACTAGGCCATCACACTGCCTCCATTGCTCCACCATGGCTTCCAATGAGTGTGGATGGTGCTGAGGGTTTTGTTTTTGTTTTTGTCACTGAGACTGTTAGCCACGTCTGGTCAAGGGCAATGACAGTCTGTGCCTTTAGAGTGACTGAGTTTGAGTGGGTCTTTGGACACCAGATTTGTGGATATGTTGAAGAAGACATCAGAGCTAGAGCTGGGGCATTAGCAAGATGGAACAATCTAAGTCACTTAAGTGATCAGCTAGAAGCTGATCACTAAATACTGCCACAAATCAGTTGTTGAGAATTGGTGGGAAACTCTGGGACTTTCTGGATATCACTTGGTACAGAACTTTACAAAGTCATTGGAAACAACACTATGAATAAACAGCATGGATTGTACCAAAGGCCTGTCTCTGGCTATTTCAGCCTTAATCCTTTAATGTATGCAATAGCAGCAGAATAGAACTGGAAAGACAGTTCTCAGCTAAATCTGTTGAGTTAACATTTATCAATTATAGGAGAAGATGGAAAACTTTTGTTCTGCTGGATATTATTTTGTGATTTCCCCCCCTCCCCAGATTTTTACCCCAATTCCAAGGACAATTGCTTGGAGCACCCTCGCATTTTGTTAGAGATAGTCTACAGCTGAACAGAAAGGTTTCATGTCAGTTTGTGAAAAGTGTAGAGAAAGCCTCTTTATTATTAAAAGTCAGGCAAGGTATGACCTTCTGTAAGCATTTCCCCTGATGAGCTCCCTTGATGCATCCCCTTCCTTGTTAACACTCATATAATTGCTGTCATTGCCCAAGGAGAGAGCCATCAAAGTAGTCAGCTCATAAAGTTTATACTGATCTGAACTATCCTGTTTAAGATAAAAAGGGAAGGATAGGTTATACCTCTGTATGTGCTTCTGTTTGTATGTGTGTAGAATTATGCATGAGTATAGGATTATAGGTTGTGTGTGTGTGTGTGTGTACACACACACACACACACACATACAGTACATATACACACACACATGCACATGCACACGCACACACATATAATTCTATATAAGAATAATTCCAATGTATAGACTTTTTCATATCCTTGACAAATCCAGTAATTTCAGTAAAACCTTTTGGTTCAGAAAAGTATACTGAGTTGTTAAATTAGCATTGTGCTGAAGATTGTCATGGCCCCTTTCTCTTTCCTGGCCCCTCACCCTAGGAAGCAGGAGGAAAATGCTAACCCTAACCCTATTCTTTCTGTCACGTTGGTAATGATTTCCTAGCATTCCTGTCATTGACTTTGATATTTTTAATTTGCTAAATTCCCCATGAAAGGGTAAAAATTTCCTACTCAATGAAGTCAACCCTTCTTTCTCTTTCCCTTTATCTCCTTATCAAAGAAGCTGAGATGTCTTCTATTATATTCAGACCAACAACACATGAAAAAAAAACACCAAAAAAAACGTAGCCCCACTAGGAAAAGCTTATTTTTGGGGGGGTCTCGTCTTCTCCCCCACCTTCCTTCCCTTCTTCCTCAACTGTAAATTGCTTTCTCTTTCCCTGAAATGGAAACTTTTCTTTCTTAATTCTTTAGTTCCAGGAAAGGTGCTGTCCTTTAGCATGTATGATTATGCCTTTGAATGCCTCCTTGGTGTGGGAAGACTCTTGATGCTATTATTGGATAATAATCTATTTTTTCTTCCCTTTTTTTAAACTCCTCACCCTCTTGCCTTTACAGAACTCTTGCAATGCATTATGTCTCAATTTTAATTTCTTCCTTATGTAGCTGAAATCTTTGTATGCTCTATTACATTGACTCTCAAACCCACCTCCACCAACCCCTGGCTTGTGTTATGTTTCTTGGAATTCACTTTTGACATCCCCTTATTGAACTAAGTCTATTAAGGCTAAGCCAACTCAGGATATCATTTACACAGGAGTTTTAAGCACATGTGAACAGCTGCTTAAATACTGCGTTTATTTCCAGCCAGTTATGCCCGGTATGCAAATATCAGAGAATGAAAACCCTTGACATCAGGGTAGCATTATAAATCTGAATCCACTTCTACTTCCATATAAAAATGTCATTTTAAAGAGGTCTTGTTTTAGAGAAAATTTGGCAGGAGCACTTCATGACAAAAATCTGTGACTTTAAATCTTTGTGCTTGGCACTGTTTGCTTATTTTGCATAATTGTGTAAAGCAAATGCCCTTGTATACAAGGACTTGGTATCAAACTGCAGGTCAGCTGAGTGAGCTGTACAGTTTATGTTTTAGTTCATAGCCCATAACTACCATCATTATTTTTCTATGGCACAATATACATGTCAGTGGGAGGAGATTCAATGAACTGTGAGAAGCAAACCTGTATAATGCTGTGGTAGTTGCCCCTCTAAAGACACCCCTAGAAGTGGGAGAAAGAGCAATGAAAAGAAAATGCTAATTAATGCTTCAATTAAATATATAGCAATCAAGTTGTATTAAAGTCAGTCAATCCTAGGGGAGAGCCTCTGCCTGTGTGAGTTGTGTTAAGTGTGAAAAAGACCTTCAAAACTTGATATGCTGCCAAATCTTATTTATATTGATCACCACCTGGCCCCTTCCAACACTGAAAGTTCATTTGATGTTTGCTTTGCAAAGTTTCTCAGGAAATGAGAAAGCAAAATGTAGCCATGAGCACTGCTATTATAAAAAATATTTGATGACTACTCAAGCTCACCAACATGCTTTTCTCTCACTTTGGGGAAGTGGTTCTCTCCCCGTTGCAACTTAATTTCAGACTTAATTTCAGACTTTTCTGCTTTCATTTTTTTTCCATATAAATAGAAAGGTACACTGTGTTGCCTGATCAATATCATCATCTCATCCACCCTCTGTCTACCATCTCCTTTCTGTAAAGAAGGGAAGTATAAGGAAGGTAAAGAAGCAATTAATCTGTCAAGACATCTTCCTCTTCCTCTTGGAAGCTCATAACTTTGTGGAGGATCTATTTTAGGTCTTCTATGACATGGTTGATACACACACACACACACACATTTACCAAGCAAGATTTTAGTGTCTCTAAAAGAACAAATGACTATAGAAGCTCAAAATGCAATTGGTGATTAGAGGCAGAGGGAAGCCTACACCAAGCCTACTGAAGCCCATCAAACACTAAAGATGTCCATCTGACCTAGAATACCTGCATAGGAGAGCTTCTTCTACTTGCAGCTGGAATATCTTATAACAGCTTCAGCTTGCTTCAGCAGCGAACTGCCTACAAAATAAAGAAACTGTTGGGAATATATATTCTCAGCAATAAATAAATGGGCTTCTTCTATTTTCTTGTGACAATAAAGATTGAAGTTGTTTCTGGAGCTGTAAAATATCAAACCATATAAAGGTGTTGTTAGAAAATTTTATTTTGTGATTGAATGAGAGTGCTTGTGATTACATGCTTATTCTCGAACTACACATGTCCATTAGTGTGTTAAAACAAATTTATTTTTATTTCTCAAAGCAGCTAGCCAGTTGCCTCTAAAATAATTTTAATCATGAAATGGAAATGTACCTGACTTTTGAGAAAGAAATGGCAAACTGAAGACTAAAAGCAGAGTCAATGCATCAAAATGAAGACTTTGGTGAGTAGATTGATTCGTCATAATTCATCTCTCTCTTAAGTCATCTCAAGAAGGGAATTTGAGTTTACACACAAGCGCTCCATTAAGTTGCTCCTCACAAAGAAACTGCAAACAGTGATCTGCAATGGGTGTAGAGCTCTGGTAGATGAGGGAAGAGCTATGTCGCTCAAACCACAGTCATACTTTTAAAAGAACACTGGGTTTGCATACTGGTGGCACAGTGGTTAGAATGCAGTATTGCAGCCTAAGTCTGCCTTACAGCCTGGAGATCAATCCTGACACAGGTCAAGGTTAACTCAAATGTCCATCCTTCCAAGGTTGGTAAAATGAGGAATCAGATTATTGGGGGCAATATGCCGGCTTTGTAAACTGCCCACAGAGTGCTGTAAACACAGTACGTAAGTGCTATTGCTATTGCTATACTCCTTTTCTGGTTACTTTTGTAATAGCTTGTTAATTGTATTTTAGATATTAGGAACTTTGGATTAACAACTCTAAAAACACTGGATGCATTTCCTTCAATCCTTAATGAAAGGTGCTTAATGATTTGTTTATAGATAAGAGATGGGATATGGGAAGAAAATATTATTTGTTGTATTTTAAGAGAAGCTGAAGTAGTTTATACTTGTTATGATAAAGGGGGAAATAATTTCTTTATGTATTTATTTTCTTTTTCTTTACTGTATTCAAAGTTTTCTTTCTTTTTTCTATTTTTATTTATATTTTCCATTATGCACTTTCTATATTTTTTTACAGTTTATGTTAGTTTTTATGTTTGTGATTGTAATTTTTAATAAAACTATTTAAAAAGAAAGGAAATGAAGATATACCCCTCTCATCTATTTTCCAACCTGTAAGAGTGGAGATTTGGAAACATGCTGCTTGAGTTAATATTGAGTATTCAAGACCAGCACTCCTCAATATTTATGTCCTTCATGAATTCACCTAATCCTTTTTTAAAACCATTCAAGTTAGTGACCCTCAGCATGTGTTGGGATAATGAATTCTACAAATGAATTAAACACTGTCCCAATGAGATTTGGATCATTTAGCTTGCTAGATATTCTGACAGATAATGTGATCACCCTAAGTGACCTTTTAATTAGCTTTCTGTCAAAAACCCGACACATTTATAAATTTCCATTCTATCATGTTTTACTGAATCTCACTAAATGGCACAATTTTCTAGGTGCAGCTAGTATTCATATCTTCTATTTTTATCGTTAATTATTTTAAATATTCCCTAACTTAGTTGATTTTAAAAACAGTATGCTTGACAGAACTAAACAAATCAAGTACATAGTACATTTGATTGATTGATTAATTGATTATGTGTCATCATGTCAATGTTGATTCTTAGCAACCACATAGATAGACCTTCCCTAGAATAATCTGTCCGTTCATCATACTTTTGGTGAGTCTTTTCTTCACTTTTCCCAGGGTTAGGAACTTTTTAGGAGAGCTCATTCTTCACACAATAGGTCTGAAATATGAATTAGTCATTTGTGTTTCAAGTAAAAACTCTGGATTGATTTGTTCTGTGAAACATTTGTTTGTTTATTTGTTTTTGTCTTTTCATGGTATTCTTAGAATTCATCTCCAACAACCAAGTTCAATAGCATCAATATTCTTTCTGGGTTTTTTTTTTTAGCTGCTGTCATTAACCTGGTTTTCTATATATTCAGCTTGAAGTATTATTTTGAAAGTGCTCCTTGACAACAAGGTGTTATGGATTTCTAATTGTCCTAAAGACATTCCACAACTTGACCTGGTCAACACAACCACAGATCTTTCTATAATCTGTGAAATATGCACAGCAATAATATCTCAACCTTTTTCAAAACCAGCTTCAGCATCTGGCATCCCTCCATGTAAAGATCTAATCTGTTGGATAATCCTAAACATTATTTTACTAGCATGTGAATATATAACAGAACTAGTAGGTAAACTTATAGTTATGGGGGACTTCAACCTGCCTTCTGCGGGCGAGACCTCGGGGTTGGTTCGGGAGTTCTTGGCCTCCA
>JANHFL010000972.1:24664-40278 GCA_032468155.1 Oxyrhabdium leporinum
TATCTATCTATCTATCTATCTATCTATCTATCTATCTATCTATCTATCTATCTATCTATCTATCTATCATCTATCCACCCACCCACCTACCTACGTACCTATCTATAATTTATACATTTTATTATCAAGCCATTGATAAAATAAGTTCCATGTTAAAAAATATTCCGTATTTTCTTCATCCTTTATCTTTAATGTCAACCTATCCATTTCTGCACAATCTAGGTTTTTTTAAAAAAAAATTACGCTCTCTTCTGTAGGTATTTCCTCATTTTTCCAGTGCTGTGCAAATAAAATTCTTGCTGCTGTCAAAACATGCAATATTAAATATATAGTCTCTTTATCATACTTTCCTGGTGCTATGCCTAACAAAAATATTTCTGATTTATAATCTATGTGTTGCTTTAATATTTTTCTAACCAAGTATGCATTTTCATCCATTCTTTTTTTGCCTTTGCACATGTCCACCATATCTGATAATATGTGCCTGGTGTCTGATTGCATTTCCAACATTTGGCGGATGTGTTTTGGAACATCTTTGCTAGCCTTGCCGGTGGCAGTTGTCACCTATAGAATATTTTGTACAGGAAGTTGGTTTATCTTGATGGCTACAGCAATTTGGCTTCACCAAGTTGTTCCATTCTGGATTCAGAATGTTTCTTGCTTTGGAAGATTTTTTTTTGGTTTTTTTTTACATTTCGAAAGCTTTAGTCTAACTTTGAAAGGGCAGGAGAGACATACTCCAGGACAAAGTTAGAATATTTCAATTTCCTCAGAATATTCTGTTCGTGGAATTGTGTTTTTCACTTCTTTAGCAATTATTAAATATTTACCATCCCCTACCTTGACATTTTTCTGCAAAATCCAGTGAAGAGCTGTTCTGTAACATCTTATCTGTGTCTGTTCACCAGTCTTCACTCATAAAGAGAAAATAAAACGTCTTAAATAATATTGGGAAAATTCCCTCTCCAGAGGTTACTGCTCATTATCACCATTTTTCAGAATTCTTAGTTTCTTTTGACTATAATTGTCACCAGATATCATCTAAAGTGTCAGTAAACTTGAGTAAAGGGGCACATTTCCCTCAAGACAAATCATTAATGGCATAACAACAGAAGGATTGGGGTTTTTACATTATTCCAGGGAAATATTTCTCAACAGGAGATCTTCACAGCAAACATTTCTCCATGGTAAGTGGTCAACCTTTCTGAATCTTACTTCCTTAGAGAAAAACTGTCATTGTCCCTAACTCCACCACTCCCTCGCACACTTTGAAAATGTATTGCTGTTTATTTTATTTCTGTGAACCACCTTCCTGAAGGCATCTCACAACATAAAAGCAATATTACAAAGGCATAATGATAAAATATAGATATAAGTGTGTTAAACACAATGAAATATTTCCAGCAGTAAAATTACATTACGCTCTAAAGCAGAAACTGTTGTGCTTGCAATGATATTAATAATTTCTATCGCATCACTTTCTATAAACAAATAGGGAAATGCAAATGGCTTACAATGCAAACTTTAAAATGGTTATCAAATGGATCTAAGGCAAATCCTTAATGATTCTGACATAAATCTACTGGTTTCTTTGTCTATGGAGATTCTCAGTCATTCAGTCATTCATTTCTTGGATGAGAAGCAAAACATCTTCAAAGAAAAACCAGAAAGTCCAGTTGCCATATGAAAAAAGCATCTTTGTTACAATTGTTTTCATTTTTATTTAAACCAATACCTCCATTCTTTCTATTTGTATACTCACTCAGCTGGCTTAAAAAAAGAAACGTGAAATATAATCCTAATCAGAAGAAGGAAGAAGAAGGAAGAGGGGGTAGTAGTAGTAGTAGTAGTAGTAGTAGTAGTAGTAGTAGTAGTAGTAGTAGTACCTGGAGAAAGCAGAATAGAATTGAAAGACCTGGAGAAAAACACAAAATGCAAAGACCTACAAATAATGACTGTGGCAAAAGAAAACAAAGGTAGTACCACTAGTAACAGGTGCCTTGGGTGCAATCCTAAAACACCTGGAACACCACTTGAACCCCATCAGTATTGATAAATTCACCAACAGTCAATTGCAAAAGGTGGCTTTACTCGGAACAGCTTCCATCTTGCAACAAGATATTCAGGGGTAGGCTTCAAAACGTTTAGAAACGGGTTCTCTGTCTGGTTGCTGGGTTGGCATGGCCACGGTGGGCATGGCCTAGTTGGCCACCTGCACCATGGTGGGGTGTGTGTCATTTTTTCCCTCCCCGGGATCCAGAGGCTTTACTCAAGCCTCCGGGTGGGTGAAAACAGCCTCCCCGGGCTCCAGAGACCCTCTGGAGGCCAGAAGTGGGCCCGTTTCTGGCCTTCTGGAGCCTCTGGGAGGCCCATTTTTTGCCCTCCCCAAGCCTCCATGCGGGCCCTGTAGTTACCTGGGATCAAGGGTGGGTGGGGCCAACCAAGGCTGGGATTTACCAGTTCACTGAACCGGCTATAAAATTAGCTACCGGCTAGATATTGGTTTGCCCGAACTGGGGTGAACCGGTAGCAGCCCACCCCTGAATATATTTAATACCATCAAACATTTAAATCCACCTATCTCAGGGCCCTGGGAAGGCTTCAATAGATGGACAAAAATGCCAAAACCACTCTGAACATCTGGCTGGGTATGCGACGAACCAAAACAATGATGTATTCGAAGTTTGAAAACAACACCTCCCATTTAGACAATAACAACAACAACAGTTCAGGAAGAATAAAAACTGAATGTTGCAAAGAAGTGGAGTAGGAATGAGAATATTGTAATGGAAACGTTGGTTTATCTCGAGGGAGTGAGGGGGAAATGATGAAATTGTCATTGCCATTACATTCTAGTGACAACGATTCATTATTATTCCAGAGACATGAGCTTTGAAAATGTCAAGAAACTGTTGCAATGCCTTTCCAGGATATATTTGAGTTGGCTAGAGTTATATATTGATGAATTGTCAAGAGGCAATGCTCCCCATCAACCGGTTAAGCTTCATTTTGTTTAATGTGGAATTAGATTTTGATGATACAAAAAGTAAGAGTCCCTTTGTGGCTCTTGTTTAAATCTTGCTAATCTCAAGTATGGTGGAAATGAAGTTTAAGCTTTGTTTGCTGTTGTCTTCCCTCAGCTATGAACGAGGTCGAGAAATGCCTCTCTGTCTATGTACAGAACAGAAGTCTGAGCTAAGCAATGATTAGATAACCCATAACAGAAGTGAGATTTATTTAACAGAACGGGCTTGGGAGGTCTCCTAGCCCAAGCTCCTGCTCAAGCAGGAAATCCTACACCATTTTAGGCGCATCGTTGTGCAATCTCTTCTTCAGGACCTCCAGTGATGGAGAACCTCCAACTTCTTGAGGCAAGTCGTTCCACGGATTGTTTTTTCTAAGTGTCAGGGAAATTCACCTTGGGTCTAGGTTGGTTCTCTCCGTGATTAGTTTCCATCCGTTGCGTCTTGTTCTGTCGTTCAAGTGCTTTGGAACATAAGTTGATCCCCTCTACTTTGTGGCAGTCCCTGAGATATTTAAACACTGCTGACATGTCAACCCCTAGAGGAAGGACGTAGCAGTCTATGAATAAACAAAGCAGATCTCCTAGCTAATTACATCCTAAGAAGAGTTGAACAGAATCTGCCTATGCTTGTGTGCCAGTGGAATAACTTGAGAACAAACAGCCAGCAGCACATAGGCAAAGGAAGGACAAACAGTAAAACTCTAGAGGATAAGGTGATAACAATAATTTCCACTCTCTTCATATTTCCAAGAGGGCATATCTTGTTTGAAGTGTTTTTAATTGACATTATCAAGTCCTCCTTCCAAAGATTTCACAGAGGCATAGAATCAAGATCACGTGAGCTATTAGTGCCACTTTACAAAACCCTAGTAAGACCACCCCTGGAATACTGCAACCAATCTTGGTCGCCATGCTACAAAAAAAGATGTTGAGACGTTGGAAAAAGTTCAGAGAAGAGCAACTAAAATGATCAAAGGCCTGGAGATTAAACCATATGAAGAACAGTTGCAGGTTTTTTGGTCTCACTAGTCTAAGGAAAAGAAGAATTGGGGGTGACATGATAGCAGTATTCCAGTATTTGAGAGGCTGTCACAAAGAAGAGAGGACCAAATTATTCTCCAAAGCACCAGAAGACAGGGCAAGAAACACTGGTTGGAAACTGATCAAAGAGAGAAGCAACCTGGAATTAAGGAGAAACTTCCTAACAGTGAGGACAATTAACCAGTGGAACAGACTGCCACCAGAAGCTGTCGGCGCTCCATCACTGGAGGTTTTTAAGAAGAGAGTGGATAGTAACTTATCTGAAATGGCATAAGTTCTCCTGCTTGAGCAGGGGGCTGGACTAGAAGACCTCCAAAGTCCCTCCCGGTTCTATTCTATTCTACCCTGCATGTTGAGAAGCTCTTGTAGAAGATTTTGCAAGAAGCAGCTAGAGAAAAAACAACAACAACACCCCAACACCCCATGTTCTTTGGCAATTGGCCTCACTTCAAAGCAGCTGCTTTGTTCCCACACAAAGCTGAAATTGAGATAATTCAGGCCACCCCACCATGACAGAAGGGTAGAGTTTTACTCTAAAAGCTCCTTCAGGAAACCTCTGTGGAGCGACAGCTCAGAGTTGGAACACAGACAGGCTGCAATCACTAGCATGGATCTCCTGCAGAGAGAGAGAGAGAGAGAGAGAGAGAGAGAGAGAGAAGGAGAGAGAGAAGGAGAGAGAGAGAGAGAGAATTTAGTTTTCTCCATTAGGCTTCCATTCTGAATTTCATATATGGTGATGTGGTCATTTCTTATTTAGTTTCCTCTTTTCTTTTGAATTTTGGATTCCTTTTTCCACATTTGAACAAGCTTGTATAGTTCTTTGGATCTCTTTCCTTTTCATAATAGTACCCCCTGCTTCCTTTCTTCGATTAACTTAGAATAAGAAATCTGCAGCTTATAGTGAAGCCCATAAAGGTAGACTCCGAAATCATTGCTGTTCGTCTCTGGATAGAGTCTGATGGTTGTGTTAGTCTCAGGAAAATAAAGATAGTGCTGTAGATAAAGCATGCCTTGATGGGTATTTAGCCTTGCTCCTTTTGCCATCTGTTGTTGGCTCATTTTCATTTCTCATGATAGTGGAAACACAATGTCCTGGATTAAAGCCCCCAGTTAAACAATGTGGTTATTTTTAGTAGCTGAGCTGTACTCATAAACTCCAGAATTGTTTGTTCACATTGGACTTGGTGCACTTTTATAGATGAGCCCAAGTGCTGATCTTTTAAAAAGCACTGATATATATATAGATACACACTTGGAAGAAAAGCTTTCTACGTTATTTCCAAGAAGAAATTAATACAGTATTCTTTTTCTTATTCACATAGTGAATGGGAAAGTACAATGGAAAATACACGATTTTCTGCACAATAATAATGCTGGATTGTTGTTTAGAGCTTGTTGGATGCTTGAGTTTTATGGGATGCTTGAGTTTTAGTTGCATATTTTATTTATTTATCTATTTTTATTTTTTTTAATTTCTTGTTGGTTAGGAGCATTAGCTGTGCTTAGGAATGTGCCTATAAACTCTTTTTGTACAGATGTTTGAAAACCCAACTGTTCATTTGTTTGCTTTTGCTTTTTCTTTACACACACACACACACACACACACACACACACACCCCTATTAAATAAAGAGGATTGTTGACTAGGAATAGAGATAAGTTCAGGCCTGTAATCAGATTTCAGAAAGACTTCAAAGTGGAAACTAGTGGGATCTGATTACATTTCATCTGAAAGAAGAAAGCAGATTTTTGCCTCTAAGACATAACCTTTGGTTGCACTTTTTCTCTTCTAACTACCAACCAAAAAGTGAGCTGTGTTTTCCTTTATTATATAGTCTTTCTTGATAATTATCCATGGATGCAGGCAGAGAGGCTGGCTTTGTCTTGTTTGTATTCCCATTTTCTAAAACATACATAGGGTAACCAGCTTTGGCTAACATTCTGTTTATCACAACGAAGCAAGTATTCTGTTGCCATTTTTTAAAGATGGTCCTTTTCCCAAAGGCTTAGAAGTCGGAACTATGCATCACTTACAGCAACATTAAATTGGAATAGGTTTTCCACTTATGGAAATATCATGACAGGAAAAGGCAGCATACACCTTACACTCATTAAAGTTTACTGCCACACCAAACCTCTAGATAAGCCATATCTCTGGCACAATATATATAATTTGTTAAATGACGGTGTGCTCTGTTGTTAAAATATGTTTCTCTATATCCCTTTTATAGTCATGGATGCTATTTTAGAAGAAGAAGGAAGCTTCTGATTTTGGACTCTAACTGATAGGCTACATAATCTGGATGTTTCCAGATAGGTTGAACTTTTCACGACACTATGCCATTGGATATGCTAACTGAAATATTGAAAATTCAAAGTTTCAAACATCTAGCCAGTTCATACCCGTGGTACAAAGATCACTTAGAGAGGGTGCGATGGCTCAGTGGTTTAAAATGCTGAGCTTATTACTTGCCCCAATTCATGTCCACGTAGCAGTTTGAAAGCATGCAAATGTGAGTAGATAAATAGGTACCACTTTGGTGGGAAGGTGTTCCATGGTTCCCTGGGCTAAGAAATGGAGATAAGCACCATCTCCTAGAATCAGACCCGACTAGACAGTGGAAACCTTTACCTTTAAAGATCACTTATCATGGGCAAGCCATCTTCAGTGCTACTACATATTGAATTAAATGTCTCGGCTCTAGGGTTTACTGTCAGTTTGGTGATTTAAAAAATTGCAGTTGATTGATATCTGTTCTTTAGAATCTTTAGGTTTGTGATAGACTATATACCTCGTTGACAATTTAGATGTGAATAAAGTGTTGTGGTTTGTTTGTAATACCAAATGAATCCAAATGTAGCACATTTTATTTGGAATAACATTTGGAGGGTTGGGAACATATAAATGAGAAAATATAGGATATTATGAATTAAGATATTATGAAAGTCTCAATTAAAATCCTAAAGAAATGAACATGGTCTTTTTAAATATTTATCCTGCTTTCAACATGGGGAAAAAAACTGGATGCAGAATCACAGCTGATATTACTAATGATGCACAAATATCTTGGGAACACAAATACAATTCCCCAGATTCTCATTCCCATGTCATTTTACACTTTCTATTTTATATCTGCATCAGCTGAATCCTTCCCTGCAGCTTGTGCTGGTTTCATGCACCTTTCAATTCAAACATTCCATGGTTCACAGGAAATTTATGATCAAAAGATGTTCTAGAGATGAGAAGCCTCCTGCCATTAGAAATAAAGATGAACACATGTACAAATCTATTGCAGAATTGCATACAGTGTCTCATGCTTCCAGAACTCGTTAAAAAAGGCTGAAAAAAATTACAAAAAGATGGCTAGCTTTTGTTTTCAATTATATACAATAAAATCCAGAGTGGCATGACATCATTTCAGCTGATGTTGTCAGCTTTAAAAAATATATTAAAAAATATATAATATTTTTAAGAGTTCTTTAAAAAAAAACTTGTTAAAAATAAGGCTAAATAATAGACTATAGTATGTTTAAGTTAAACTTAGTGGAAAAGTAAAAAAAAACATGTTTCTTTGACAACAGTTTCATATATTGTGCCAGGGCTCCACAATTTTTTTGAGCTGATGGACGTATTTAGAATTTTGAGATGAGATGAATTTTGATATACAGGCAGTCCTCTACTTACAACCACAATTGAGCCCAAAATTTACCTTGCTAAATGAAACATTTGTTAAATGAGTTTTGCCCCATTTTACGATGTTTCTTGCCACAGCTGTGAAGTGAATCATTGCAGATGTTAAGTTAGTAACATGGTTATTAAGTGAATCTGGATTCCCCATTGATTTAGCTTGTCAGAAGCTCACAAAAGTTGATCACATGAGACATTGTAACCGTCATAATATGAATCAGTTGCCAAGCATCTGAATTTTGATCATGTGACCAAGGTGGTGCTGCAATGGTCATAAGTAAAAAAAATGGTCATAAGTCACTTTTTTCAATGCCGTTATAACTTTGTATGGAACTGTTGTAAGTTGAAGACTACCTGTATTTTCAAAATGACTGCTAGTGTAGCCATGGGCATGATCAGTTATAAAACATTCATATACCAAAAGGCCAAATTAGTCAAGTTGTTTCTGACAATATCTTCTGACCTTTCACAATGCTTTGTGTCCATTTCTGGAACAAGTGAACATATTCCCAAATAGACGAGACAGCAATCTACTACTATTGCTATTGCTACTACTACTACTACTACTACTACTACTACTATTATTGTTGTTGTTGTTGTTGTTGATGATGATGATGATGATGATGATTTGGCAGTTTCATCCCCCTATCAAATCCATCCCGAGGACTTGGGATAGGCAGAATTTGTTTATTATTCAAACTGGGGTGACTCTGAGGCAGGGGAAAATTGTGCCACCATCTTTGCTCCTAATTGTGAGCCTTGTGGTGAGGTAAAAGTATGGAGGCCTATTTACCTGAAGGTAAAAAAAGTATTATTTCAGGGAAAAAGCACTTTATTCTTTTATATAAATACTTCTGAGGATTAAGCTTGACATAATGCTTCCAAACCAGCTCATCTACTGTACAAATTATTTAATGTCACTCTTGAACTGAAGATCTTTAAGGGATAACAGTTCGTGATTTTTGCAGTTGAGACACCATCTTATCTGAGGTCTGACTGAAACATACATACATACATACATACATACATACATACATACATACATACATACATAGAGTTAGAGTTAGAGTTATATATATAGTTACATATATATATATATTGTTCATAGTCTTGTAGTCCATTCTTTTGACCTTGGGACCCTCTGGGAGCCTTCTCTTGAATCCCACCTCCCTTTGCTCAGACATTTTTCTTGAGCAACACTGAATCCAGAAACAACAACTGAGATGGAGTCATTTTCCAGAGTGGAAAAGCCAAGAGTGTGTAAACGGTTCTTGGCTACTGCAGAGGAAGATTACCTCTTTGATTAATGCTCCTTTAGCGTCTCCTCTGTTTTACATCAGAAGAGGTTTCGAGAATGGGCAAGTGGAGGACACTGCCCTTCTAACTTAGGGCAGAAATATCAATGTTTCAGAACAATCTTATACACATTTGCACAAAAGCAGGCTCGCTTATGTTCGGTGGAAGTTATTCCCATGAAAGTGTGCATCGCACTACAGTTTCCAGACTTTATTGACCCACACCGGTGTTAAAAGTATATATGTTTAAACAGCTCAACAGTAGCAAATTAACAACTGCTTGGGTCTGTTTTCATGTATCTTTGTCTTGCAGATTTCCAGTTTAGAATGAGTTACACCCTTACTTGTGGATATTTAATACTGCTTATACAGAAATTATAAATAATTCCAAACTAGTTTTAAATTAGCTTCAGTAATTTGTTTAATTTTTTGGTGAGCGAGATTTATGAATAGCTTTTCTAAGTAATCAGGTCATATATTATACTTTAGCCAAGGAGATGAAAACTTGTTTGCAATTCAAAATTGTACATATCTTATTACACTGAATAGCACTGTGAAAAGTCCTCTTAATTGATGGAGTTAGCAGGCCAAGCATAGCATTTTTTATAGCGTATTTGTTTACTGTAGTGAAAAACAGCCACTGCCAACATGTAATAACTTTTAAGTTTTAAAAACCATTTAGATGCATTCTGAATCCATCTAATCTTAACTGCTGAGAGTTAGATAATTGTGAGCTAGAAATCTCTTGTGATGGGTGATCTATTTAATGTGTATTTCCAGTTAGTGGGAAAGGATCCCAGTCTCCAAGAGAGGTCTATTATATATGGATTTACTTTACTTTCTAGATAATTTTTTTCATTATGACTGATTCTAAATACCTTCAGAATGGCGACAAGCTATGGAAAATAGTATCTGTTGATTATGCCTCAGATTGTTGTGCTTCAAATGTTAAATTTGCATTTTACTTCTTGTGGGATGCTTCAGTGTCTGCAAGAACATGGAATATGCATTGAATGTGTACCTATTTTTATTCAATGCACACTGGATGATAATGTTTATTTATTATCTATTCTTTTCAAAATAGAATGCTCCATATAATCTAGAACTTGGGTTGAAATGAGGCTATAAATTTATGTAATCTAGATTTAGTAATTTGGTCTAGATCTGAAGAACTGGTATAAATGAAATGATAGCTCACAACTGAGCACAGACAGAAACCACTATGTTGAAGGAGGATCAGATACTGTAAAGTCAAATTTCTGGGCAAGCTTATTTGCTGATTTTGTTCAACTATTAGTCTTATGTTTTGTTATGGTTTTTTCATTCTTCCTGTAATGTCTCCAAAGTGAATCCTTAGTTATATTGCTTTACAAGACACATTTATTATAGGTATGACAATTTTGTCCAATTTTTGAAAATGTGCTATACCGTAATATCTAATCAACAATCACTTTAAGAGGTCGGCAATATGTCATATCATGTTCAAAAATTGGAATGCAGACATGTAGTTAACTGATGTCCCTTTTCCTTCTGACTGCTCTGGATTTCAGTCGGGTCTAAATACGATCAACACAATGTCATTCAAATTCTGTCTTGACCTCGCATTCGAAACAAGGCTACATTCTCTCAACCTTCATTTTAAAGGGCTTCCTGCATTTAAAAATTGAACTAAAATTGCCTGTTTTATAAATAAATAGTAAGTATCTTCCTTACTTTGCACAAAAAGCTCCCAATTCAGCTTTTATTTAAAACGTTCAATAAAAATCAGAAAATCACCTTTAAAATAAGATATAGGACCTGATGTTTTAATCCTAGGACGAAGATAATAATAAAGTCTTCTACATAATATACACATCTCTACAAATGTTCACTAACTGTAATTAGCCAATAAATGTAACTGCTTTCCCATTTTTTGTGCCCTAGGTTAAATTATTGTTATTTTTCTCCAGGGCAAGTATAGAAGTTTCTGAAACTTACTGTAGAGCATGCAACAAAATTAATGAAATAAAACTGCTGATGGCACTGTAATGAACTCTCATCAAAGCCAGAGCACTAAAATACACAGCCTATTCTTGTTGAGGAGGTCCAAGTTCAAAATGTGTCAGTTTGATTTGCTTTTATTGTGCAGTAATACCAGATTGTGAACAACATGAACCAAAATAGTATTATTGTATCAGAAGTATTTTCTGTTAAGAGACCACTATGGAGATCTTAGCCTTAGCTTTATTTTTCTAACCTACTTTTCAACCTAATACTATACCAGCTTTAGCATCCCTGCAAGCAGCAAAAGAGAGATAGCGTGGGTGTGCGTGTCAATCAAGGATAGTACCTTGGCATTTGGCCAAGGCTAGAAAAGGGGACAAGACCCTGTCTGCATCTCTGAACGTGCTGTTGTTTGGTCTACAAAAATAGGGTTTCAGTTGGGTCTACTCCACTCTTCACTCAGAACGGAAATGCAGCCTGGTTGGTCATTGTTATGCCACATGGGAAGGAAGGAATTGCACTTTAGGATAGACAAGAAGAAGATAAAGGAGATTTTAGTTAATTGAACTGATTAAATGACCACAAGTTTGTGAGCGCTTTGGCAAGCACGCTACAATTAACTGGAGTTTCTCACCTGCATATCATGCCAGACTAAACGTTGCTTTCTTTTCTAGAGCTACTACAAGGGAATGCTGTAGATATAGTTTATCTAGATTTCAGAAAAGCTTTTGATAGAGTTCTCCGTGATATTCTTAACAAAATAAGTCCCAATGATCTGCCATTGCACCACTTAGCCTCACTTCACTTTGATGGCAGCCTGCCATAAAGGAATGGGGAGGAAGGGAGAAATAGGGAGGAGGATGACAGGAACCAGAAGTGCCAATCAGAGACAACGGTCGAACGATCCAAGGACACAGGCATGGGAATGTAATGTGACTACCAAAGAGCCGACAAACTATAGAATTGTTACCAAAACAACTAATTCAAACTTTATTGGACACTAGCAAGATGACCAGGGGGGAGGGCCAGGGAAAAGGGAAAAAATAACGACTTTATGTGGGAATCTTCAGATCTGGACTTCCTTATGCTGTAACCACTTGGCTTGAGTAAAAGTATACCTTTCACTGCAAAATGGAGTTGATGGTCTTTCTTTCTTAAATGCCCAAGCTGGGACAAGCCCCACATATACCTAGATTTCAGAAAAGCTTTTGATAGAGTGCCCCATGTTTATTCTTAATAAAATAAAAAGAAATGGGCTACAGGTAGTCCATGAGTTAGGGCCATTGTAGTAATCACATGATAAAAATCCAGGCCCACTGCATTTAATACTGTCCCCCCACCATAGTCCCCCAGCTGACTTCTGCTGTTTTTTTTCAATAGAGAAGAGGCAGGCAAGTAAGCAGACAGTGAGAGCTATGAGTGGGGTGGTGGGTGCTGTGGGTGGGTGCTAGGGAGCTGTCAGGTCCAAGCCCTGAGATGACACCGGGAAGTCCAATTGAGTTTAATCCTTTATTGGCTTAACTCTAATGGGCAGAATCTTGCCAAACTAAAGCTGTAACCTTCTAACCTAACAGATACATCCTGAAAGATTTTAGGGTGTGGCTACCCTGAACCTCTTTGAGACATTTTAAGTTACAGTCCTTCTTGATTTTTACAGTGGCCGTAACTTTTAGAGGATACCGTACCTGATTACTTGCTGCTCAAGCCTCCAAACTCAGTATTTTCTAAGGAAATTCTGCAAAGGTGAGCCTTCCACATAAAAAACACTACTGAAAAGCAGTAAATAGATTGTAGTTAAAAAAAAATTATAGCAGGCATGTACATGTTTTCAATATTCCCATATTTACTTAAAATGGTGATCCTGAATTTGATGCAAAATGCTCACTACATACATGCAATTTTCCTAGCAAATCTAAGTTTACCCTTCCAATTTAACAGTAGAGTATTTACCTTCCAAACAAATGCTGAACTTTGTAAGAAGATTGCGTTTTGATTCACAGGGGCCTGAATCTGAGAGAATATAGCTTGCTGCAAAGCCATAGCAGGTTAGAGCAGAAATGATTTCTGAACCAGGCTCTTCCTATCATTCTTATGTCTCATCTGCCCATGATACATCACCAATACAGTACTACAGCTAACAATGGTAGAGTTTCCTTTTTGAAATTAGAAATTAGAATTCAAGGGATTCTGAAAAACCCATTTTGCACTAAAGGAAAATGACTTTCCTTTGGCTTCATTGCAATCTGGATTGATCTTATTCTATTTCAGCATCTGATGGAAACTGTGGCTGTGAATGCTCAGATGATATTTATTAAAAAAATGCTCCAGTGAATATAAACTCAACTAGGTCATGTGTATTCCTCCCTTGCTCCATTTTACACACACAATCAACTTATAATGTTTCATTAAAGAAGCTGAGATACATCAACAAACCACAATTTTTATAAACTATGCCTTCGTCAGAACTTTTGGAAATGAACTTTAAATAGCTTACATACCTCTAGATGAACTATAACAACCACTGGACTAAAATTAATTAATCAGTATTTGACAGTAAGGGGCAGAGAGGGAAAAGATAAATTTTTTTGCACCAGTTTTCAAAATGCTTGGGATTTATTCTGTCAGTCTTTCTATAATATAAATGCTGACTTTAGGAGGCAATAAACCCAATGAAGCCTGTAAAATCATCTGAAACAAATAGAAAAGGTAGTTTGATAGCACTGTGCCATCTACATTTGGTTAACATGTCTTAATTTAAAGTTCTCTTTCATCTTCCTAAAAAGACTTCAGGTTTAAAAATGTGATTAATAAATTATCCAACATAAATCTTATGATAACAATGATAGTCTTTGGAGAATTATGGAGCCACATCTGGAAAACGTATATTACTGCCTGTAAAGAGCATGCTTTGCATTTCACTAATGCACACTGTTAAAGTGGAAATAGTGCATGCCTTTTCATTTCATTGTGGGAGTGTACAACTTCTTTTCCCTCTTCTTACCAATTCTTAGTTTATTTCACATTAAAAGACTGCGTTGCAAAGATTACAAGAAACTTTTCTGGAAGTAAGTCATCTATAAATTTCTGCTGTAGCTGGGCTTTTGTTTTTGGTATTATGAATTTTCACAGGCTTGACAGCAAATGTATACATAGGAATAGAGATGAGAAAATACATTGCAATAAGCTTCATCGGTTATTATTATAGCAGCTTAAATTAAAGACAATAAAGATAAAGCAAAATTCTAACCTTTTTTTTTTTTAAAAGCCAAAGCAAAAAAAACAGCATCTATAAAACATAACCAATCAATGGAGAATTTTTTAAACATAGTTTTATATTTTCATTTTCATTAGCAGCTATGAGAGCGGATATATTTACATATGTTACATATGTTTAAGATGAGTAGCTATAATGTTTCTGGAGCAAAGAAACTCAGTTGTGCTTAAGTAATTAGTTAAGTAAATAACCCAAGAAAGAGTAGTATGAGCAAAATCTTTCGCTTTGTAAATTAAAAAAAAATAATGTCCAAGCAGATGTTTGTAATAAGAAATGAATGCAGAATGAAAAAGAACATGCTGAGTTAAAGTAACTCCCCAGATACTTCTCTTCTTCATTTTGATCAGTGAGTCATATTACAAATATAGTTGTGATGCTCCTGGTATTATTTGTGCGCCTGTAGATCATAAATGCTTTTATTTGGAAGTCATGCCGGTGTTTGCCAAAAAAGCCTCCTCCAAATGATTGTCCTTGGGAGCATAACAAAAGCAACTAAAATTTGTTGTCTTAAGAGAACCTTCCAGAATTGCCAGCACTTCCTATGTTGGTAGACAAATCTAGGAGCTGGTATCCAACACATACGTGTGATTTGATTCAGAAACTTTGAATTGTCATTTTCCTGTAGTAGTAGTAGTAGCAACAGAGTTTCTAGCAACTTTTCAATATAAATGGAAGAGATTAGCACAATCTAGGAAAAAAACAGACCTTTGATAACCAAAGCTAATTTTTTTGGCAACGTGGATTAAAAGCATTAAAATATAATTTGTAACAAAATAGATAATCTGGTATCCTCCAGGAGTTTCGACTTCAGTTGTCTTTAGCCATGATCAATAGGACAAATGGTGTGGGACTGTAGGAAATGTGATCCAAACTATCTGGAGCAAACTGATTTCTCACTCCTGAAATAGTGATTCCTATAATGAAAGGTACCCTTTGGTGACATATAGTTTCTCTTAACCTGAAGCTAGTACTGAATAGATTTCTAGCTTTGCCAGTGCCAGCTAATGGCACCTGGCAAGTCAGCAAATTCCCTTTTGAAATCATAACACAAAATTTGGAGTAAGTTGAGTGACAATTTGATTGATACCTAATAGACTAATGCAACCCTCTCAAGCTAGTATCTTTCAGTTGTTGGACTTCAATTCTCAGAATCCTACGCTGGCATGGCTAAAAGCAATGTGGACTGACATGTTATAAAGGATAATATCCGGGAACATAGAGCCTAGGTGGCACAGTGGTTAGAGTGCTGAACTGCAGGCCACTTCTGCTGATTCAATCTAGCGGTTCAAATCCCACTAGGCTCAAGGTT
>JANHFL010000972.1:49851-60772 GCA_032468155.1 Oxyrhabdium leporinum
CCTTCCTTTCCCTTCCCTTCCCTTCCCTTCCTTTCCCTTCCCTTCCCTTCCTCTTTTGAAAAGATAGGTCCCATTTTCCTCCACACATCTCAAAAGTCATCTCTCTTGAATTAGATACTTAACTGACAGAACACAACACATTCTTCTAACAATCTTGTAACAATTCAAAGCACTGGATTATTTAATAAAGAAACCCTCCCCAAGTTTTTCCCCATTTCATTTTAGCTAGTGACTTGCATCCATTTTGGACTTGTGCATCTCTCACTTTGCTAGGAATTGGTGTATGCAATTCTGCAACTCTGACAGATTATATTGTCAGAATATTACTGTCAGATTATACTGTGACAATAATTGAATATTAATTGTAGGGTAAAATACTTAATATATGGATTCCTCTTTCCTGAGATCTAAGTCCCAGGTTTTGGTGTGAATACTAACAATTAAACTAGTGACAGGAGACTAGGCTTGTAGGGAGGCAATAATAGTGGTGAGCCATTTTAGGGCTTTCTAATAAAACAGATTTATACATAGTTATTGGACTTACCTAACTTACTAGAGACACTATAAACTTTTATGAGTGGAGGGCCACATTATCACAAGCAGATAAGTGTCTGGGCCCCGGCTGGATCTTAAATAAGCACTGGCTGAGGCCACAGTCAGAAATAGTGCAGCCAATCTTTCCCTTTCTTTTTGTTCTCCCTTCCCTCCATATTCTCTTCCCTAGCAGATATGGAAGTCAGAAGTCAGAACTGATCCTTTGCAATAGACCTTGGAAATGTAGTGAATAGTTGCACACCATTATGCAATCACATGTGATCCTAGGGCTCCAAGGTGAACCTATGCTCTAGTATGTCTTCCTAACCCATCAAAGGTAGGTATTGCTAATAAATAATTTGAGATGATTGATTGACGGATCCAATACCTATTTTGGTACAACTCTCTCTCTCTCTCCTTCTCTCCCTCCCTCCCTCTCCCTCTCCCTCTCTCTCTCATCTATATTCATCATCATCATCATCATCTTTGTTCAGTTGCTTTTCCAAAACTCTGTTAATAATTGACAGAAAATATAGACAGATAATTTTATATTCAATTACTGCCCAGAGTCAAAACTCTCTCTTTCAGAAGCAGATCTAAGCTGGGTGTCTCCAGGCCATTATCTGAAGAAAAATGAAGCTAATAAAGAGTGGGTACTATTAATTTCAAACCCTTCCCTAATCTGGAATCCAGATTTCTTCTGCACATTTACAAACTGACATCAAGCAAAAGATTGTGGGATCCTTTTGTTTCCAGCCAAACATAAAAAGTTTCTTGAAGTGCTATCTGGGAATGAGGCTGTACTCTCTGTGATTCAGATTTGGCAAATGGCTAAACGTTCAGATGCCAAAAAGACCACATATTTCTGGCCAAGAAGAAATTGTCAAACATGTAGTCCTTTTCTCGGTTAATACCAGCTTTTTCCTTTGCATCCCCCCTTCTCCATCTGTCCTAAGGAAAAAAAATGTTAGAATGATCTAAGCAAATAGAACACAACAGGTATGGATTTGTCTGCTCCAATCATGGAAATGAAAATTCTATTTGTGATAACTAATTATTTATTTTTCCTGTCAACTAAATGCTGACATTGGTTGAATGTCGTAGAGCTGCCCTGTCTCTTTCTTATGTGTGCTATGGGTATGTATGTGTTACAGTTGTTTGGCTCTGGAGCAAGCGGCATCTGTTAGCAATGTAGAAAAAATGTAAGCATAAAATATGTTTTTTCTCTCAAAACACTTAAAAGTCTGGGCCACTAAAAGGTGAATATTTTCACTAGACCTCTCCCAAATACTCTAATTTATAATCACTGAACAAGTGACTCTGTAAAACAGATACAAAATTATGGTTGGAAACAGGGAAGTCCTAATGTTTGCCAGATGATATTTCTGCACATTATATGCTCAGAATTCAGACCACTGACCCCTGTTACCTTTCTCTGCATCACGAGATGGAAGGGTATAATACAATTATTTCACTGTTGAATATACCAAGTGGGTTTGAATGAATATCTTGGACTTTTGATCTCAAGTTATACCTGTGATAATTACTGAAAATATGGGTCAGAGGCAACATCTCTATAAAATAGTGGTAGAGAACCTATTGCCCTCCAGATGTTGCTCATCTCTTAGCAGTCCCAACCAATACAGTCCATAGGAAGGATCCTGAAAGGTATACAGATTAACATCTGAAATTCTCTGGCACTAATATAGAAAAAAACCAGCAAATCTTAGGTTTGCTGAATCTATGTGACTTTTCACTAGATTCCCAAAACTGCTAGGCAAAATCAGCTGCAAAAAATTGCTCAGAAAAGAAGATGTGGAATTGAAGATCAACATCTTATATGTATATGCTTATTTGCTTAATTGCAAGAGGTGAATATAGAAGGGAGTAGGATTTTTAATGTTTTTATTATTTAACTTTTGGGAATTGAAATATTCGCTAATTGCTCAGAATGATCTGCCTTTATCTCACCCTACTTCTTATACCTGATATAAAATGCTAATGGTAATAATATATATTGCAGCTCCCATAAATTTAATAAATTGTTACAAGCTATTCCTGTTAACATCCTTTACATTGGATGTGCGTAACTTGATATTCCAAGGTTACCTATGGCCCATGAAGGCCTTTTCTGAAGCCATTGGAGATCTTCAAAAGTTATTACTGAAATTTATTTTCCATGGTACAATAATGGGATACATACAAGGTTGGAGCTAAATCCTATTAGCTACATTTCATTCTAATTACATTTAGATGAAATGAAATGTAGCTTTATCTCTGCCCTCTACCTTTCAGTGAACAATTATAATTCAGAGAGCCAGTTTGGTCTAGTAGTTAAGGAACCAGCCTAGAAAAGTGAGACACCATGAGTTCAAGTTGCACCTTAGCCATGAAAGCCAGCCTGGTGATTGCTGTCTCAGGTCAAGTTGCCTCACAGGATTGTCATGTGGAAAATAAGAAGATGTTGTGTTGGATATGTTCACCATCTTGAATTAGTTGTAAAGATAATAAAGGCGAAATACAAATCAACCAACCAACCAATCAATCAAATTCAAAGGAAAGCATGGCCTTGTATGCTTTACAAAGTAGAGTATATGATTTGAAGGGTGGAATTTCAAAGAAGATAGCTTTATTTTGGAATAAGCAACCGATTGTAGTTTTCTTCATGTGTCTTTCTCTCCTATTCTCTCCTAAGACTTTCTCTCCTATTCTGCTAAGGGGGTTTCAGATGTTGCAGAACACATAAGAGAAGGATTAGACAATGGAATCAGAGAAAGGAGCAGATGGCACTAATTTATATTCTGGTTTAGATCCCATGTTATAAATTATGTGTTGTTTATTACACTACTTTTCTGTTAAATTAGAGTATTAGTTCATTGTTCATGAAAAGAAAACGTGAAATCGGGCAATTCAATAAAATACATCATAAACCAGATGAGTAGATAAACAAAGTATGAAATTAAAGGCTACAAGATGTTAGAACACCTTTCTCTTCTTCTACACTATCTTCTTTGCTTTGTGTTTTCAGGAAGTTTTGAGGCCTATGGAAGAGACGAGTCTATGTCACTGTGATGAATTGGGGGTAACGTTAGGAAGGCCAAACTATTATTTGGGGTGAGATTAATAAGAAATGAAAAAACAAAACAAAACACCGAACTTCAGTGGCATTATAGATCAAGGGTTAGGTTTTGCCTCTCTCTTTGTTCTTCTACCAACCTCTGTCCCAAGCATCAAGCTGTGCAAAAGGCAGAACTGTCTCAGCTGACAATTCTGGCATTCTGAGATTTCAAATTAAGCCCACTTACATGACCCTATCTGTACAAAAGGCCCTCTCTTCTATACATGCTTAGTATCTAGTAAGTCCTACTGAATGTATTGCAAGACATACAGTATTTCTGATCACCGCACTGCTCGATTGCCTTTTTGTATCTTTATTTCAGAAAGAGAAAGGGAATAGAAAATATATAGATATATATTTTTTAAAAAAACACACAATACATATTGTGAACATATTGGAGAATTATACGTATATGTACCTGACAGTCTCAAGTGTATTTATATTCTTGGCATGTGGCTTATTGTGGCATGTTATGTTATTTGAGTATGTTGTAATGACATTGAGTAACTAGAGATGGGTGAAACAGTTCAGTCTAAATAAGAACCAGCCCAACCTTTGCCCACCCAAGTGACCTCAACCTAGCCTTTCTTTTTTGCAGTCAGGATTGGTTCAGAGAGGTCAGCTGTTGAATTGTCAGCTGGTGGCCAGACAGGAGAGCAGACAAACCCAATTAGGGTTTTCCTCCTTCATCTAGTGGTTAAATACATTCTGTATGTCTCTTCCACGTTGCTGCATGTGCTTGAGTTGTAGTGAACAGGTTAGGTTACTGCTCAGGCTCATGTGATGGTTTCTCATCAAATCTGCGTTGCTTCATCTTTCCAAATTTATTCTCTGACTTGGCTAACACATTGTAATGGCTACCTTGTTCTGTCTTTACTACTGGGCAAATGCAGCCATTTCTATTTCCAACTCTTGCTTCTAAATGACAAATTTCTGCAGGAAACTGAGCTGCCTGTTTACACATCCATTTGTTGGCAAGGTGACCTGAAGCTTCCTCTGCTAGCAGATTTGCTGCGCTGGGAGACTTTAACTTAATAGTTCACTTCTGCAGCTGCTTTTGGGACCTTCTGGGACCTCCCTCTGTATGGATAGAGATATTTAGCAGAGAGCTCACCCCCATCCCAATATCTTGTCCCAGCTTTTGAGTCTCCAAAATGCTGTTCAGAACAATAAGATCTACAATAAATGATATTAGCTCACAGTTCCTTTATTCAGGTCTCCAGATGTTCAGAAAGGGGTATTTAAATTTGAATGAGAGTCAAGAGAAACAACTCTCTTCAGAATTTTCTAGCAAGCACAGCTATGGATGAAGAAGATATCTTTCATTATCTTGTCCTGGATTTCTTCATCAAGCAGATCAACAACAAAATCAGGATTAAAGTATTCCACAGATTCTGTGCCAAGACCCTCCCACATTTAGAATCACAATGAGGCAGAGGAGAAACTTGCTGTGTGATAGGATTTGAGTTGTTGTAAAGCGGCTGGACACAGTCCTCCGAATCAGGAGGTCTTCTGGCAACTTTCCTTGCTTCAGGCCATGGTGAGGTGTTCACTCTCAAGCAATTCCTCTTTGGAATGTAGTGTATGAAAAAAAAATAGTGCAGGGATTTTTAGTCTAACAAATATATGTTTATATTTCTTTGACTTTGTTGCCATAAGGGTAGAGAATTTGGCTACGAATCAAATATGGAAGTTTCCAGGTATATAATGATCCAGGCTAACTTTTTCTGAAACTACAAGCGCTTTTGACATGTCGCATTTCTATTTTTGGATAATTTTAAACATGTTTGTCCCAAACCAGTTGCACTCTTGCTTCTTACTCTTAGCATAACAGAACCAAACCACAAAGAACCTTCCTTTTTTTTTTCCTATGGATGTATGTCTTCTCTTTGAGAAACAGAGGCAGCTGAAATCCCTGCTTATGGAGAAGAGCTCTGCTGAATCGCACTAGAACCTATGGACTGCTGAATGTTTGCTCTCTGCTATTCCACTTCTCTATATTCAGAGAAATTATTAGTTCTAAGAATCCCCCTGAGTTGCTTAGACATTGTTACAAAAGAAAAAGAGTGATCACAACTCATTGCTTCATTTGGAAGTGTTCTCATGTGCTGAAAGAACTGGTTAAATATGGAGAAAATCTGTCCATGTTATCGCTAAGAGTCGAAAACAATTTAATGGTACATAATCAACCATAGAGAGCATCTAAACTGGCTAGAAAATTAGTGGGTAATACTTCATTAGCAGCTGATTTAAAAGCTGATTGAAAGAGCAAATCAATTATAATCATATGAATGAAGGCAAATATACGTGTCCCAGGATAATGTTGCAAGATCCAATCTGAGCTAGTCACTGAGTCAAGAGGTTTAGTCTTCTGAGCTTTCGGACTTGTGCTAGAGCCCATTCTCAGGGAAATTCTCTTTATCGGAATATAATGATGTGACACAAAAATGTGTAGACTGAGTTATAAATTTGTCACATTAATATTACATAATAAACCATGATTAATTATGTCACTTCACTTAATCCGACACAATACTTAACATCAGTATAATGCTGTGTGTTTTATTCATTTTTTTCTCAGACAGGTCATTAATTTAACCACTGTTTGATAATTAGCATCTAATTCAGATTTATGCAAAAATAATAGATTCTTCAGTCAAACTCAATTTCTGGTGACCTACTCAGCCGCATGGTCTTGTTGACAACCACTGCCTTCTTTCAGGACTTATTTTTCAATTTCTACAATCACCATACTTTCTGGTAGTCTCCTACCTCTCCAGTTGATCCAGGGTCCCACTTTCTGAAGTTGGATAACATTTTCAGGAATTAGAAGCCACGTCCCCCTCCTCCATCTTTTCAGTAAATGTCATGTGCTTTATCCTTCTCCAAACTTTCATGCATGTACATAGACAGATGCACTGAGTGGCCTGGCTGTAAAAATGTCTTCTTCCAAGGTATAAATCCCTGTCACCTTCATGCTAGTCTGACACTGTATTTTTGTAGTCGGATAGGTGGTTTGTTGGTTTGTTTTTTTTAAGTATCCTTGATTGGTGTATCTCTGAAGATGTGTCTGGAGAGAGGCTTACTTGAGCCCAAAGGCTGAAAATGGAGCACAGCAAGCATTTAGTGCACTCGGCTTATATAGAGAAAAGAAATCTGGGCAGATTTTTGGGTGGGTTTTTTTTTACACAGAAAGTATAAAATCATGGATTAGAAGGATTAAGACAAGCTTCACTGATAAAACTGCCCATGAAATCAAGTAGCAAGTTTGGGGTTTAGGCAGTGGGATATGACATAAAGCAAATTGGGGAAAAAATGACTTCCCAACAGGTTCACACAACTTTGTTATTCTGGCAATCGACAGGGTGGAACATTTCTGGTTTATGTTAAGCAGCAATTGAGGCAGAATTTATGCAACAATACTTCCCCCCCCCCATCTTTAAGGGGCCAAAGACCATTCCAGGGCAAGCTCCTGTTATTTAAGGGCAAGTTCATGCCGCCAACTTTTCCCACATGAAGGACAGCCAATTAGTTGTTTCAGAAGACATGTCTGAATCTCATGGTCCACCCACAATTGAGGGTGGCTTTGGGTGATGCACCTGAAAGTGGTGTTTTCCCTCTTCTCTCACCTTTGTGTGCTGCATGTGAATAATATAGGCTGCACAGATGCTCCTAGAAAAGGCAGTGTAAATAGGTTTCACACTACAAAAATAAACAGGTTTATTTTTTCCAGTTTCCAGGAAGATTACCCCCTTCCATGTAGTTCCTGCCCCTCAATCTACATTTGGTTTTGAAGGAGATTTGACTATGACTTCTGCAAAAACCCTCCCCCTGCCGCTTTTTTTGTTTAAAATGCAAGCATGTTTTGTTTAAAAGTCAAGTGTGCTGCAAGATTTAGAAAACCATGATTTCTTGCCAGAGTGACCTGTAGTGACAAGAGCCAATAATCTGTCCAAGGACTCTCAGTGCTCTCTAATGTGGCACTCTCTGCAAGTTGCATTTAGATCAATTCCTAAGCAATTTTATATGAAATTCATTTCTATAAATAGATAGTCAGATTCCTCTCTCCTAATCCTTTCTCCTCAGTTGTGTTATTATGGCATTTTTGAGATCTGTCCTACATTTATTACATTCTTAGTTAATGTAGGCACCGCATTCCTAACTTGATGTTTGCCATGTGTTGGGCCTTACTTGAAATAAATAATTCTCTTTCCTTCCCTCCTAGTTACCAGACCCTTGCTTCCTATCTTCTGCAGTCTAATCCTGTGCATCTTTCCTCAAAAATAAGTCCCACTTATATGCCCACTAAATCTTTAATAAATGTGTACTACTTCGTAACCAGCATCTCAAACTACCACCGGTAATGCTAACTTTTAAAACTGCAGTTGCATAATTATACCTTTTATTGAGTATACTAAACTGATTTTGTTTTTGTTTGATTTGCAATTGAAAACATATTAGATGCAATGCTTAAATAATCTAGCACTGGAGGGGGGGGGAGAAAGCTCATTTTGTTGTTCTCAGTTCTGGAAGGAGTGGTTTTTAGAAGGTTTGCAGGTTTATATATTTCATTATCTAATTCTGTTCAGTGGTACAGAGATTTCATGTTGAACCATGGACCGTATTACAGCATAGTATGGTGCGTGCAAAATGTTATGCTAAGGAAACCCAGTAGTCCATTTTGTTTGAGATCCTTCTTTCAGAATTATCCTCCAACAAGAGAGTGGCACATGCCAAAACAGAAAAGTTGAAACAATTTTCCTCTTTCTTTTGACATGAATTTTGACATGAAATGATTTCCAGATCAAATAGTCTGTTTTACCCCTAATGATATTGAATTACAGAGTAATTAAAACATAGCAAACATTCATTTCGATTCAGTATGTGATGGAACTAAATTACATATCAGAGCTTTAAAACTTCCACTCTGAGGGTTTCCAGTATATTGTCTAATTAGATGAGAGAGAAATATTGTGCTTTGTAAAGGATTCGGAGTCACATTCTGAAGTTCCTGTTTGGTTCATATGGAATGACACATTAGATTTCATCAGTATGTACTGCAAATGTATATCTAAAACATTTCATATATATGTACATACATATATATATATTCTCAAATAATTCTACATTATGAAAGCTTTGCTTCAAGAGTCATTTTACCGTCTAGTGAATTACAACATAACCATTTAGATTAACTGTTTTAGTGCAGGGCTGCTGTGAAATATTAGGGACAGTGAGTTGAAAGGCCTTTAAACAAATATTTGATTAAATAGCCAAGGCAGTAGAAATGTTGAGATTTTTCTTTCTTATTGCAAAAATAAACAAAATTACCCTGACCAAAATGTGCTGTTAAAAGCAAGCAGTCTTTGTTATAAATGGAGGAAAGATGTTTAAAATGTTTTTTTCCCATGCAGGGAACAATTATTTATGCATCCCACTGATTTCAATGGGGGACTGTGCGCATAAATCTCTACCGCTGGAACCAACTGGGGTTTCAGAAAGAAGCATAGCCCATCCCTGAGCCATCAAAACAGCTCACACCTGCCCAAGGAGGGGGATCAGTAGTGGGATAAATTGGTCCCCTGATTGCCAAATATTGAATGTATTTCCCTGGTCCAAATGTTCTCAGAGAACACCTGCAAACCAATGCTGTTTTATGTCTGCAGTTTGAAAGCAGACCTGCTCAACATCCAAACAGGTAGAATGAAGAATTGTCTTGCTGCCTGTTCGAAAGGCAGTAGGTAGAAAGCTGACAGAAAGCAGGCATCCTGTTGCACCTGATGGGTGTCTGCTTCATGTCTCTAGTCCTCATACATTTCACTGAGGCATGCCTGGGGATCTGCTTCCCTTTTATGGTGGGGAGGGAGCTCAGATTCCAGTAAGGACAAGATCATGATCGAACTATTAAGGGTGTGCCAAAGAGGCCTGATAAATACAGCTGCAACGTGCCAAATTCAAATAGGTTTTGAGAAGCCATGCAAGTATTAAAAGAGGGTTTAAGCCCATCACACTAATGATACAGATGAAGAGTTGCTTCATTTGATTGGTGCTTAGATATATAATGTTAATGACCATAGCAGATATTTTATGCAGGATGACAGCGCATTGCTTTGCTTAAAGGCTGAACTCTTTTCTCCATATGTACTTTTAAGAAACCTGGGAATGAAGTACATCTTCTAGGAGTTAGTGGAAAAAGAAGTTATCTGTATCATGTTGATGTCTTTGTTTGTGCTGGACTAAATTGTGCTGTGATGCAAAATTTGGATTTTGAAATTTTCAAAAGCTCTGACCCTATACATTCTCCATATACAATTTCAGACACAACCCAACAGTATGTAGCATATAATAGGAACAACACTGGCTTAAAACAAGAGAGTCCAGTTAAAAACACAATAATTGATTATCCAATATTATTCAGTCTTGGGAATAAAAATGCTGCTATGTCATTGCCTTGCAAGAGACCAGCTTTCAAATTTAAAAAGCATTTGAAAAAATTCTAAATGAATAAATAAAATAACACAGCAGGAAGTCAACTAGTTGTTGCTAAGGGAGACTTCCTGAGCACAGTCATGCCAGAATTGTCAAGCAAGCCTGATACAATTCCGAATAAACCTGGATTTGATTTATTTTCAGAATAACTAATTATACCCCACATACCCACGTTCAGCTTTCTACCAGCAGGATCTAGAAAGAAATGCTTCCTTAATTGGTTTATTGGTTTTCCAAGCTCACTCAGAGAAACACAAATCCTTTCTCACAATGTTTTATAGGAAGTTTTGGAAGCATAGGAACAGAGCATGCCATAGGTAAGACCACTGAAGTCTTCATTTAGCGGATATCTCCCATGTTTTCTCAGAGTGCATAATTTGGAAAGACAGATTATATCTACCTCAGATAAGGGACAGTTAGATGAATGTGTGTGTGGGGGGGTGAGGTATGTCATTTGCTTTAGTGTTCTGTCTCTCCATTTGCTCAAGGGAAACACATTTCTTGGCAGGGAAACATTTGATCTTTCTTATGACAATTCTTTCTTTGAAGTTTTTTCCTAGAATATATAGTTCAGTCAGTGCAATCTATGTTGGTACAGGATATATCAATCTATTTGCTTTCAAGAACAAACAACCAAAATGGGTTCTGGCTTTTATACATACAATGTTCAGCCCATTAAGATTTTAAATTTCCTTCCTTCCTGCTTCCTGCCTGCCTGCCTGCCTGCCTGCCTGCCTTCCTTCCTTCCTTCCTTCCTTCCTTCCTTCCTTCCTTCCTTCC
>JANHFL010000972.1:65583-79011 GCA_032468155.1 Oxyrhabdium leporinum
TTTTCCACTGTTGTATAAACACAATTTCCACCCAGTCACATGATCAAGCCACGCCCACCAAGCCACACCCACAGAACTGGTAGTGGAAAATTTTAGATTTCACCACTGGCCATAATGTCTATGGCAGACATATGATTCTCATTCATCCAGGTCAATGGTTGTCAAAAAAGGTGCTTTTTTCAAGAGGCAACTGAATTTCTTGGGGTTTTTTTTTTTTGAAGATGTTTCTCTTTTCATCGAATAAGCTTCTTCAGCTCTGCCTGAATGGTGGGGAATGGAAGGATTTATATTCCTTGCAGGTAGCTGGTCATTTGTATTCTTTCAGAGAGTCATTGAGGCCACTTGAAGGTTGAATTGTGTCCTCAGGGTCACTTGGATAGTACAAATGAGTGTGGCACCTTCTTGGAACTGCTGAAAGGACTCTCTACAACACATTTATTTTTGGCTGTCCATGGTACTCAGGAGTTTTCTTCAAAATGAAACCCAGCTCTTGTTTAATGTATAAATCATGCTTGGTTATTCATAGGATTTCTGCAAACCAACTAACAACTATTGTAAGTTCCTTTGGAGAACTCATAGTAGTCGTTAGAATTGAATGCACATTTTGCAAAAACGCTAACAAAACTCTGATTACAGGTTAAACTGGCTTGATAGTTGTCTTTCTCTGTTCCAGAATATTTGGTTCTAAATAATCTGTGAGATTTATTTGATTCTGGAATTTGGTCTGACATAATCTTCAATCCTTTAGAGAAGGAGCTGGGAATTTATAGTCCTCCACTTGTTATTGGACCTCAACTCTCAAAATCCCTTGCTAGCATAGTGAGTGTCAGAAGTGAAAATAATATTTAGAGGTCTACATGTTTTTAACCTTCCTCTGATGACTGATTGCACATCAGAAACTAAGCATTTCAGAACAATGACTTTCTGTTTCCTTAGATTGGGCAGTTGTGACTTTTATTGGCTCCCCAATGAAAGGGTTAATAGGCACTTTAGTTAGCAAGGTTTGGAGACCAGCAAGGTTCTTACCACTGGCTTAACTTGTAATGAGCAGTCTTTGATGTTCTTGACCCCACCTCATTCTAACAAAATGTTTACTAATAGGATCCTATGATTGAGCGGCTACATGGCTACTTGATCCACCTGGTGCCACCTTCATGTGGCTTAAGAGAGAATAGGTCTGTCAATGGAAAGGCATTGGGGCATCCAGCTCATTTGCAAAAAGCCTGTGGACCATGTAATAGGAAGAATGGATTCTATTGCATTCTCAGTTCAGCTCTTCCAGGGAATCATGCTTCTGGTAAGAAAATAAAAACCATATTATATAAATGCGATCACATGTTGGTTTGTTTTATTTACTGTTACCATCAGAATAGCACAATTAACTTGAGGGAATGCAATCCTCAACAAGGGAGTGAATTAACTAGCCACAAATTGTTTCTTAACCATGAAGTTTTCCAAGAGAGGCCTCTAAGGTATATCTGTAGCAAGGGAATGGTATTAGAACTCTTAATACCACATGTTTCCATTTGAACAGATGGAAGGGAAAAGTTTGACTGCAATGTGTTATTACTTAAGGGGGGGGGAATCTTACTGATATAGATCAAGGGCATTGTTTAAATTTACTTAGCGGAATGATGCTTTCATAATCCATTCATGCTTGCAAGCATAATTACTTTATAACTAGATGTAAGTTATTCGAGAACTTGAAGATTCTTTTGCTCTTCTGGCTCAGAGGAGTTGGACTCATCTGTAGTCAACATTTTCCCTTATGTGTTAAAATATGTATTTTTATACCATGTCTAGCTACTGCTTATATAATTAGGCAGTATTTCAAGATAACAGTGTAGGTAACATGTGACATAATGCCTTACAGCATGATTGTTATTCAGATGTATTTAGACATCAGACATAGAAAACTTGCTTGAGTTTGATCTAGTGATGCTTTCTTGATTATGGAAGGACATTTGGTCAAGCTTAGATTTCCATTAAGTTAAAGGGGGCAAGCTGTTTTACTAATTCACCATGTTTCAGGTGGTGTTCAGAGAGCTCTAGGAGAATGATTGGTATCTGCAAAACTTACCATTTCCCTTCCATTACTGAGTTTTCTATTCGACCTTACACATCTGCAAGTTGCCATGGTAGAGAAACACTATATTATGAAAATAAATAGCTAAGGATTATTGACTGTACGTAATTATTTAAAAATAATTTTATTCAGGTTTAAACCGCAGTAGGATTAAATTCCATGAGTTTGGGGTCTGGGTCCTACCACCTCTTTGCCCTGCTCTGTCCTGCTCATATGGCTCCTGACATGTGTGTCAAATGTTATGTGCAAGTCTCGGCCCCTTAAATGTTGATCACCTCTGCTTTAAAGTACAGTGAAACCCTTCTTCATCCTGTGTCTAATCCTGCCACAGAGTTAACATCTCAGTGCCTGCAATCCTGGCACTCTCCTTCTCCAAGGTAAGCCACTCCTGGCCCCAGTGGCATAAGCTGACTCTTCTTCCCAAAGCATGACTAGACTTGATTATATAGTCTTCATCTGAAATTAATATGTTTTATAGCATATTTCAGCAGGCATTACAGAAAACATGAAATGCAAAGCCTAACACTGAATTTTAATCTAAAGAAAACTACAACAGTAAGAAGTTTTATTAAAATCTATTTAAAAAAAAAAAAAAAAAGTCCACAGGTTAAGTACATGCCTCATGTTGCCTAGTCTACAAAGAGCATTAGTCCCTCTGCCCCAAGAATGTGCCAGTTGTATAAAGCATTGGTATGAATCATTCTCACACTGTAATATGCCAAAAAGCCTTTGGTATCTTGAAATTATTATGGTTTAATATAATTTGATTCCTTCTTGGTTTAAAATTTATTCTAATCATGTAATGTTTTAGAAAATATTTGGATTCAGCTCTGCTATTCTTTGTGGCTCATTAATCAAACATGTGGTGCCTCTGGAGCATTTCCCAGAGCTTCCTTGTACCCAGAATATTGCTGTTAAAGTATTCTAAGTTGTAGAAGAGGGAAAATTAAGGCCCTGGGATAGATAGCTGAATTTGTAAAACAAGTTGTCTTGCATATACATACATGTAAAGGCAGCCAGGAACAGCTTTCAACCTTACACAACTTTTTAAATGACTCAAAAAAGAGGGGCCTTTTGCTTTGCCCCTTGTGAAACATTTCTACTGAAGATTTTGCAAAGCCCTGAATTCTATGTTGTTGTTCATCATTCTCATTCTTTCCTTCTTTGAGCTAGATTTGTAGAAATTAAATATCTCATCCATTAAACTTTAACAAAGGTTTGGCTACAGGTAGATTCTGGATTGAAGTGGGAAAATTTGTTCTTAAACTCAATGGTTCAAGAACAGAAGAAATGGGCTTGCAGAGCCCAAGAGCAAAAACAGGGTTGTAGCTCAAACAAGTCATGTTTCAGAAGGAATAACCAAAACATAAGGAAACATTAATTTAACCCTAGAGGTAATTGAATTCAGACAGTGAATATTATGTCCTCAAAACGGAGTCAGCTTTCCCATTAGGGAATGTGAAGTACCCATGGTAGTGGTGGATATGTGTAGAGTGGCAATATGCAGGAGGCCAAGCTATCAATATCTAGGGCAGTTTTAACGGTTGAAATGAAAGGTGGCTTTTTTATTTGGACTCAGATGAAAACCTGTCAGGGAAATCTTATCTATGGACACAGAATGCAGTTTTCCCAACATGCAATGGCAACAGAATACATGAGGCTACAAGATAGCCCTAGTTCAAATTATCTCTTTCACACCCGCTCCATTTACATCATTCGCAGCCTCAGTTTTACTCAGCCTTTTTTATTTTTGAAATTCAAAATTCTAGATTTCTCAGTTCACTTTGATGATAAATGTCTAGTAATTTCATACTAAATTCTACGCTTCTGTACTAGCTTCTGGTGCAGCACCAAAGGGGTAGGACCCTATCAATGGACTGTTTTGTTTGCTATTGCTATGCCTCACGTAACCAGCTATGTGGCAGAGATGTTGTTCTTCTTTTCGTATCATCTCAGCGGGTACAGGCAGCAAGCTAACCTGTGGGTTCCAAGAGAAACTTGTTCTTCTGTCATTGTCGAACACATAGCAGTCAAACTGGAGCAACATTTCATCCCAGGAAAGGAATGGCATTTCTCAGTTTTTCCAAACAGTTGTGTGCTGTTTCTTTTGGGATCGTTCACTTGGTTGCATGAGCTCTTTCTGTGCTTGAGGCGTATTATTTTTAGCAAAATCAAAGATGATCTGTGTTAAGCGGGCAAACTAGGTGGGCTTTTTGCATGGCTTGTGAATTTCTGGGCCAGCATGGATATCCCTCCACTTACACAGCTGTGACATTCTAATGCCTACAGGCACATTCTACACTATTTCATGTACCACCTCAAAATGTTAAAACATCAAGAACTGAAGTCAGTAGCTTTGTTTGTTTTTTTTAAAAAATTTCCTTTTTGTTTGCATTTCTTGGCAAAGGCCTCTTCTCCCTTTTGCTTTCCCCCTTTTTTAAATATAGGCTCTTCTTTTGGTCCTTCTGCCAGCAATATTGCTGTAGCTTAACCACAAGTGAGTTCTTAGGGCTTCCATTTCTCTATAGTTCCAGGGGTGTTACTGCATAACCCAAAACAGTTTTATTTTGTTGTATTCAGTTCTTAATTGCTTTGCCTGGATATATTGCCAAAGAAGAAGAAGAAAATTCTTTCTCTTCTCTTCAGAAAAAGCTATCCATTACAGTTCTACCAAGACATTCTGAATATCAGGGTAGGAAAGCCAACAAATATAAATATGGATGGTGTCCATCCATGTATATCCTTATATTTACAGTGAAAAGAGCAATGTGCATGGAATTATCCATCAATTCTCATTAAAACTATCTTATGTAGTTTGAGCTAAGAGTTAAAAATTTACTTAAGGTCATCTGATACCTCAAGGCAGAGCAGTGATATGCTCTCAGTATTTACATCTGGCTGTGCATGATTAATTGAACTACGATTTACTCAATTTTCTGAGTTCACATAATTCAAAAACTATAGATGAATCACATAGGCTGATTTCGTACAACACTTGATGGTCAAATGTAGTTGAATACTCTTTGGTTAGTGTATAATGAGGAAGCAACTTCTATCAAATCATTGGAGTGAAATTTGCCATCCCAACTGGTGTCACTCAGAAATGTCAGGATTTCATCCACTGAATCCATAACCAGCATTGGTCATATATTAATTGTATAAGTACAATACCATGTGTAAATAAATTATTATTATTATTATTGTAAAGACTATGTGGGGAAAAAGCTGATAAGTCTAATTTTGGTAGAAAAGATCTACTTAATCTCATGAGAAGTTGGAATTTGTTATCTCCTGTTTAATACTAAATTATTTGATTAGGTTGCTTTTGTTACACATCTGTTTATATAATCTGCACTGTTCTGCAACCGGCTTTCATGCCACGTGATCCTGTGGTCTTCTGCTCAGAATGCAAGAGAAAAGCCAGACTTTTCCTTTGCCCCCTCAGGTGATGTAGTGCTTCCAAGCAATGAATCTTCCATCTTGTACAAGTGCTTTACATTTTACTCCCTTAAACATAATACCTTCCATTTTGACAAGGACAATTTGTTCCATTTAGCCCCGTCTTCCAGGCTGTTCGACTAGACTTCAATGATATCCAGTTATTTTGGAGGTTGGCCAGATGCCCAATGTTATATCATCAGTAAATTGGATAAACAACCCACCAACCCCTTATCTGGATCATTAATATCAAGATCCTTGCAGTACCTCACCAGTTACTGTTCCCAAATTGATGAAGAACCATTACCGTTGACTTCCCGAATATGTCACTCAGCCAATTGAGGACCCTCTTTAATGTAGTGCCATTTCAACTTCACATGAACAGTTTGCCAATGTGAACAGGAGGTGGAACCTTGCTAAAAAATTTTGGTGAAATCAAGGTAGCTTATACCCAAAGCATTCCTCTTGTCCACTGGAATAATTTTCCTGTCAGAGAAAGAAACAAGATTTGCCTCATATGACCACTTTATGACAAAGCCATGTTGATGTTCCCTAATGATGGCACTGCCTTTAAGATGATTACTAATGACTGCTGTATTATCTGCTCTAGTACCTCTCCTTTCACTGGTTGATAATTATTGCGATGTTTTCTTTCTTTCTTGAAAAGAAGGATCAAATATGCTTCTTTTCATTTTCCATGCCCCTACTGTCCAGGACTTCTTGAAGTTGATTGACAGAGATTGTAACACTCTTTGGCCAATTCCTCCAGGGTGCATGTCTTCAGAGCCTAGGAACAGGGGCATTCACATGTAGCTAGAAGTTCTTTGGCCACTTCTAGTGACCTTTAACCTCCCTTGTTTGTTTATTATCAGTCAGTGCTACCTAAATCACTATTTCTTTTCGATGAAAAGACAGAAGTAAAATAGGAGTTGAGTTCCTCTTCTTTCCCTTTGTCATCTGCTAGGATTTTTCAATTCTCCAAAGTAAGCAATGAGTTTATGGTCTCCTTTGTTTTCTCTTGCTCTTGGTATATTTGAAGAACCCCTTAACCTAGACTTTCCTTCCCTTGTAAGCCATGATTCATTTTCCACCTGTGCCTTCCTTATTTCAGTCACTTAATTCTGATCTGAAGTTCTGTGAGGTCCTTTGATCCCCAGCCCCTCCTTCATTTTGTTTTGGTCTTGACTCCTTCATAAGATACCTTTTCAACTATATCGGTTTCTTTGGATATTTCCTATTTTTCTTTCTTATTGCACTATCCCAAAAAAATAAGTCTTCTTAAAAGCACGGATTTTGTTTCACTGCTTATTAACCACATTTTAGAGTCAAATACTCTAATAAGGCACGGCCACTTACACCTAACACTCCCACGACTCTAATATCTTCAGTCCCTCCCTCCCTGTTAATAAGGACTAAAATCAAGGTAGCAAATCCCTTGGTGCCCCCTTCAATCTTGCGAAATCTTTGTATCTGCATCTCAAGGAAAGCTTCAATGATATCAGTGGAAACTCTCATTGACCTGCAGATAGCAGCTTTAGCTATGCTCATTTATTTTTCACCAGGGCGGAGAAGACATTAAACTTCCTTCCCCCACTCCTTTTTTTTTCCCCTCAAGATTTCTCAGCTCCCTCCTTTTTTTTTAAATAGAACGTTACATGTATATAACGGGAACAGTCACACAATTAACGTCATATCAAACATGTCCTACTGTGTAATGTGTTTACTTTTAGAATAAATAGCATTTGATCTTCTAAACAATGCATATCTGATTTAAAAATAAATAAATGTCTGGCAAATGAGCATTAATTTGTAAGATACAGTTAACCTGCATCAGTTAGGAAATGTCCATAGACTGTATGTCAGACAGCTTCAGGCAGAGCAAGCAGGGAACTGCAAGAATTGAGTTTGACTCATGCCTCCTTTCCAAAGAACAGCAGCCTAACCTCCTGTGTTTGGAAAGCATATTCCCATGCACACATCAGTAAACTTGAAGTTGCTGGCCTGTCATAAGATTCTTTCAAAAACCTGAATACCGGCACCTCCTGAACTATCAATAAGATGTGTTTTACTAGTAGTGAAGAACCATCTTGTATAAACACTCCCTACCTTCCTTACTAGCCGTCCTTTTCCCAGGATTGATTCACCACTGAAGTATTTATCTCGCTGGAGTTCAACTACATGAAACCAAACCTTCAATTGCTGGAACTTGTACAAGCGCCACGAAAAGCAGTGCACACTTTTCGCAGCGAGTGAATTAAATAAGCAAAAGCACCCTAATGGGCTCTGCGAGACCAGCGCAGCTGACCTCAGCCAAGAGAATGATAATAAAGTGAAGAAGACAAACACTCGAGAGAACAGTCTGCCTTTTTGTGGTACGTATCAATAGAGCACGCTGGGATTAATGTCACATGCCGGAGTTGTCAGCCCCTCCAAATGCATCAGATCGGACTTAACCATAATATATGCCTGCTGAGGCCGGCAACAATCAAGTATCCCGGTTCCATTTGATTACGGAGAACTGCCAAGGATCTGGTGGGCCCTGCAAAGCTCTTGGATCTTGCAAATGATTCATCCTTCAATGCTGGGCCTTTTTATCCCTAATATTCAGGTGCTTCAAAAACAGAAATGGGGAACTGAGGGAGAGAAAAAGACAGGGGTAAGTGGCAGAACGATAGATTAGGCAGAAGATGGAAAAAGTTGAAGAAAGGCAGGAGAAAAGAAGAATACAAAATTTTAAAAAAATGTAGCATTATGGAATATGTATATAAGTTTAGTGAATCCTAACGTGAATCCGCTTTGCTTTTCTACAGACTGGACCAGCCTTTCCCCCTTCCCTTGGCACAGGAAAGTAGCATGAGCTTCCTCAAAAATCGGTTTGCCCTCCTGCATTGCTGTAATCAGGAAAGAGAGTGTCTGGATCGAGTAGTGTTTCTGGGAGAGGAGCAGCATTACCTAGGGTTACGGGTACATGGTTCTCCTGGCCCAAATAATTTTTCATTCTTGGTTATAAATGTGGATTTGTTTTCCTATCAAGCTCGGCGTACTATTTGGGTGTCTCCCTTCATTCATAGTTCTTATTCGATGAGCAGGTGATAGTTATATCCGGGAGATCTTTGCACAAATTCATCAAGTGCACTGATGCCTTTTCCTGGACCAAGATTCACATCTTAGCCTTCTCAGATGTGGACTACTATAATGCCTTCCACATGGGACTGCCCTTGGAAGCTACAGCTGCTCCATTAATCAATGTCATCTGATGGGATGTAGACATAATATCTTTCCTGTCAGGACACCTGTCTTTTAAAATACCATCCTCTGGAGGTCTGGACCTGTCCAACCTTGGAAGCTTTCTAACTTCCCCTATATTGATGCTGCAACATCAAACGCAGAAGTTTGAGGTGTTTTGTCTTGATGGAAGAAAACGTTAGCAACCCAGGTATTTTGGCACAGGCAAGGTTTGTGCTAATAGTTTACATTCAGCTCAAAGAAGAAAAGAGCAATCCTTGAAGTTGGCTTCAAGATAACATTTCAGCAGGCCCGTGCTCTCATAGTTCCTTTATCCCCACTCCAGCAAAAAGCAAATAAAAAACAATTGCTTGTAAATTTCATGCTGCATGTACTGTGTTTGCCTCCTCTTATTTAAAGAGGAGGGTACTCTGAGCAGTTCCCAGGAAATGAAGCTACCATGCTATTGAATCACTGTCCCCTTGGGGCAACTGAAGTCCAAGAACTGGGAGTGAGGTGAGGTAAAGGTTAACACATGTGGACAAATGGGCTATCCACAAAACTGCAACATTTAAAAGCGATGATTAATTTTACTGTTGTTTAAAATAACCGCAGAAGTGAATTGGCTGAACTCTTGAATGCAGACGATTCTATAGAATATTATGATATTATAGAATCCAAGATGCTCAGAAGTGCTTCCATGAAATCCACAAGCAGGAGTGTCCCCAAATTATGCTTTAGAGCTGTGTTTCTCAAGTTGGCAACTTTAAAGTGTGTGAACGTCATCTCCCAGAGTTCTCCAGCCAACCATGTGCCTGAGGAATTCTGGGAATTGAAGTCCACACACCTTCCTTAGGGCACAAAGGGTACTACACATGAACTGCCACAATCTCATCATGATTTATTTTTATTTTATTTTTTTTTATTTTTACATTTATATACCGCCCCATTCCGAAGACTCGGGGCGGTTTACAGCTTATTTATAATGAAGTTCCGATAAGGATTTGTCTGAAGTTGTCTAATGGGAAGAGAGAGAGAAGGAGAGGAGGAAGCAGTGAGGCTCAGATAGATTGACGAGCATTGGATTCTCTTCTCCTGTAGTTTACCCCCTCTGAAGTCTAATATTAAACTAAAGTTGAAAGATGTCGAAGGCCTACCTGTAAGGTTGACATCTGCACATGCACAGAAGTTCTAAGTTTTCGAACGCTGGAAAAATCAGGGAAGACACTAAGAAGATGGGGGGGGGAGTAGGCGAATTAGAATATTAGTGACAGCTGTGGGGTAAAAATAGGAATATTGGGAAGGGATGCAACACTAGGGATGTTGCCCAATTCAGCTAAAGTCTCTGTATCCAGACACCCGCATAGAGCAAGGATACAATTATCCAATAGATTGAATACTCATCACATAGCCAGTGTTTTGCTTTGCTTTTAATCAGGCTAAAGAGAAAAGCTCACCCAGGCCAGGAAAGCAGAGCAGTGGAATAGACCTTTAACCCTTCTCTTTCCCATTCAGAGTCTGTCTCTCTCTCTCTCTATCCTCCTCTCATCCAAGAAAATTAGGCATTTTCTAATACTAATAAACAAAATAGCATCTTTTGTTGCACCCATCAAAATTTTTGTTCCTTTGTGTTAGGAACTGCCACAGAGAAGCTGATGTAGTTTTAGGAGTGATGGTGGTGATGGAAGAGAGTTAACAGCTACAAAATAAAGGAATGCACTTCCATTCTCAAACTTCTGGAATTCTCCCCCTCTTTCTTTCAAACAAAAGAAAACAGAAGTATTTGCCGAAGTATGTTTTACATTAAACACAACATGGTACAGAATCTTGCGTTTGCTTATGTTCTTCTACCCCCATCCCTTTTCCTTATTTCATTTCATCTGTTTGTAAGAATGTTATTTTTAAAAATAACATTGTGGATAGATCCCAGAAAAAAAAAGAAAAGAAACCTGCAAGTGCTATTGTTGCTGTAACTGCTTTTGCAAAGAAACGTTTATGGGAAAATGACTCTCTCCGCTTGCATATTGGAGAGGGTTCTTATACATCTGCCCCCTTGCCCCTAAAAAAAAAAAAACCCTCCCAAAGATTGAGACTCTTTTTAAGGCACCCCTTTTGCAAAAGTGCCTAGAGTGGCAAGCCCTGCCCGAAGACTAAAACCATACTACCTTCACTGAGTGAATGAAAGGGGGGGGGAACCCTTAGACCTTAGGAGCTAGCAATGCACACATCTGTTTAATGTACATGTAAACCAATGCCTCTTTGAACACCATGATTAAATGATAAATTGCTCCTAGTTACACTGTATGGATGCAGCCAATAAAACTGCCCAATAAAGCAGGAGGTTAAAAAGAGCTGGTGTAGCCTTCTAACTACTGTTTCTTTCAAGCAATCCCACACACTATTGTGCAAGGTCAGTAAGTCAGTCTCAGACCACCCTGGTTGGCTCTCTCTGTGTGTGTGTGTGTGTGTGTGTGTGTGTGTGTGTAATATGCAGGATGCTATACTTGTGACACCGAGTTGTACAGAATCCTTCGGCTGAGAAATGTCATCTAACACCTTTCATATATATATATATATATATATATGGTGACTCATAAACAGGAAGCCACGTCCTGTCCATGACACTGTGCCTTTTTCCTATCCCAGATCTCGGTATGAAGGTGAGGGATGGGGAGAAAGAAATTTTTCCTCCCACAAGCAAAACAAAACAAAGGACCCCACAGTACATTGAGAGCAGCTGCCCTCAGCAATCCTTGCCAAAATAAATATTACCAAATTAGTAAGCCATGCTGAACAATTTAAGTGCTAAGCACAAATTTATCAACTGAAATAAAATGGTAGAATAGCAATGGAGACAGCCACGGAATAGTTCATCTTTTGTAAGCAGATGTTTGTATTGGCCTGTGGTTACAAAGTGACATGGGAACAGAAACTGGGAAAAAAAAAAGGGGGGGGGAGAAAGTATGTCTGTGATAGAGAGCTTGTGCTACAGAACCTGAGTACTGGCCCTTTCCTGTATGCTCACACATTCAAAATCTCTCCCGCTACTTGGACAGACGAGCAAGTGATTAAAATGTACTTTTCTAAGAATATATTTAAATCTGATGAACTTGGAACTTTCTTAGGTAGCTTCACACGCAGCCACAAGTCAGCTTTCCCACCTGATATTGCTAGATGGATTGGGCTACAACTAACTCCCATTTAAGTGGGGGGGAAAAGAATTTGGATTTAGTAGTGTCTATTAATAGACGGAAATTCTGTTTGGGAGAAGGTGACAAGCTTCTGTTTTATTAATAAGTATGGATGTGTGTGTGTTTGCTTTGAGTCAGGGTCAATTCCTGGTGACTCCTGGACCAGTTCCTGCAGTTTCACTGACAAGATTTTAAAAGCGGAAACTTTTACTTTTTTTGGCAGTTTTACTAATGGATGGTGTATTGATTATTGACGGAGGATGAAGGACAAAATATTTTTTTTAAAAAAAACCTGAATGTCCCATCAATAATTACTCAGATTGCATATACAATATTTATAATAAGGAAAAATGGAACAAAACACATAGTATAGTATTAGTATAGTTTAGTATTTTATCTTATATTGTACCCGGTTCAACTGAGTCAACAGTCAAATTAGCAATATTCCTAATGTACATTATTTCTGCATCACATACATCTTTACTTGGGTTTCTAAAATCCAGAGGCAGAAAGGGATAGTTTTACAAGTATCTCTGGATGGAAATTTTATAATCTATCAATCATATATGGACTGCAGCACTCTGCAACAGATGGCAGCAAAGAGTTGATGTATATCTTTTTGCTACTGCGTAGGGTTACCCAGATTTCTGCAGTCCAGCTCTGGTAGCTCTAATTTAAAAAGTCTTCATAACAACAACAAAAAAATCCTCTTCCTTAATGATAAGTGGAATGGGATAAATCCAGAACTTGACCATTCCTAAATCTCAACTGTTGGTTTGGTTCATTAGAGTTCAGAAATGGGGAAAAACTTCTTTTAGTTCTAGGAAGGCCCAAAGGCAATATTTTATATTTCTATATAAACTGCTCAGGCACAATGGAGTCAGAGAAGAAGATTTGTATTTCTAAATAATTCCTCAAACATTAAGTTTCTTTCTTTCTAAATTCTGATTGGTTGGTTGGTTTGTTCTTCTCCCTGACCTGCTCATATAGACTTGAAAGAACTTGAATTGTGTTGCTGAACTTAGAAAAATCAGGTAGGGCATTCCAGACTTTGACAACTCTATTATGGAAATCATCTTTTTTAAAGTCAACATGTACTGACATAAGGAAGAAATCTGGTGAAGGTGATTTGGAAGATCATATCCAATGGACAGCCAGATCCATTGAGAAATAGCTTCCTCATGTAACCAGTATGGGATTAAATCTGCTTCTCTGGAGCCCCTCACTCACCCTCAAAATCTCCTCCAGATAGTTGGAATAGAAGGGAAAGGGGGGGGGAATCCCAACTTGCAAACTTTTTGTACCACTTACTTTATGGATCTAGTTGGAATGGGGGGAGGCATAATCTTTGTTCATAACAGAAGTCTGGATTTTCAGAAGAAGTCACTAATCCTGTTTTTCTTACATTTACCCTGTTAGGGTCCGCTTAAATCCCATAAGAAAGATCAGACTTCAGATGGATATTCTAAAGAAAGATTTTATTCAGGA
>JANHFL010000972.1:85068-109414 GCA_032468155.1 Oxyrhabdium leporinum
ATAGATATAGATATAGATATAGATATAGATATAGATATAGATATAGATATAGATAGATATAGATATAGATATAGATACACACACATACATATATATACATACACATACATATACATATACATATACACATACATACATACACACACACACATATGTATGTATGTATGTATGTATGTATGTATGTATGTATGTACGTACATACGTACGTACGTACATACATACATACAAACATACATACATATATAAAAACATCAGGAACATGTGCAATTTTGACACCATGTCACAAATGCTTTCACCGTGTGGTTGCCATGGAGAGGCTTATCTGTTCACATTTTGGCCTCCTGGAAATGCATGATCAATCACAAAATGCCCATTTCCCAGAAGGCCAAAGAGAGAAAATAGCTCCCTGTCAGGATACTTTTGGTCACCCCTGTTTACGTTTGACTTTTTTTTTTCTGGGCCTTGTTGCAACTTGGCATTATTTTTACTTTATACAAATGCCGAAAGGGTCAGAAGTTGTGGCATCTGCAGGATTTTGACGCTTTCGTCAAAATTAAGATCAATGAGAAAGTTATTGAATTTCCAACATGGATCCATGTTGGACATTTGCAATGATGCCAACTCCTCCCCTTACATATGTTTGGGTGATATCATGACATGCATACGAAAGGAGTGGACTCTCTATCTTGACATTGCATGCTGCATGCATTACTTGTCCCCTTTGACCTCTGGCCAGAAGAGTTCTTGGAAATAAAGATGATGAAAGAGATTACTGTTTTACCTTCCAGATTTCTAGTCTTCTATTTATATTTTTGAAAATTAAAACAATCCTTAAAAAAAAAAAGTTTGGCTGCACAGATAGCCTAATGGGCTTCATGTGTATGAAGTTGCCTATATCTCTGGCAGAAAAGGAACATGAATGAAAATCAAAACATACTCTTTTCTCTACAAATACCTCTTTCATTTTGCAAGAAACCATCCACATTTGGCTTTCTTTTGGAAAACTGGTCTTTTTTTTGCTATGATAAACACCAAATCAAAACTCAATTCATGAACCTTACATTTGAACCTTAGACTAGAACAGGTTGTTTAAACATTTACGTTTATTGTTTCAAGACTTTATCTGTAGCGTCTTCATACACCTTCCTCTTTCTGTTGTCTAAAGGTATAACCACATATCTTCATGACAAGTTCCTATCCTGGAAGTGTTATTCTCCAGATACATTCCAGGATTTCAGTCAGCTGAAAAAAGGAAAGCTATTTTTATTTGATCACTAGCTGTCTTCAATGCATATTAAGCAATAATATACACTTTTCCCTAAAATGACAGTGCTTCGATTTTAACTTTTGGCAGCTCGATTAGAAGGATCCATGTTGGAAATTCAATAACCTTTCTCATTAAAAAGCAATTCAGCAGGGTGCAGTTTCATCCTGCAGACATGTTGATGCAATACTCCTTATTCAAAGCTTTTTTTTAAAAAAAATACATCTAAAATATGCAATGAAATAACATCTGTTCTAGCACAATAGCTCTCTATCTTGCTTCTAGCAATGTTACTGTAACTTACCGTTATGCTTTTTTTTTCCTTTAAAAAAATCAACAGTACAATGAGTGTTACCTACCCTGTAAAGACTCAGTGGCCTCCAGCAATAAATACCTCTTAAAGATTGCCTTCTCCCAAAACCTCATTTTTCCTGTTAAGAAATGTGTTACAATAATCATATTGTGGTTCCACTCGGTAATCAGGGAGTATTGCTGGCATGAAAACGTTGACCTAAGACTTGGAGCCGGACTTTCCAGGAATGCACTGGAGAGAACTGTACCTTCGTATTTAAGAGTAACAGGTGAAGCCCAAGTGCTATGTGGTTCACTGAACTCTTAAATGGAATAATTGTATCTTCCCTTCTGTTATATAAAGATCTATTCCACAGACAGAAGACTGGAAAAGCACCAGGCCCAGACAGAGTACATAACTCCTTCTTGCTTGAAAGTCTGTGCTGATCAACTGGCCCCCATCTTCACATGCGTCTTCAATAAATCACTGGAGATTTATTATGTCCCTTCTTGCTTCAAATGCTCTACCGTTATCCCAGTGGCCAAGAAAGCCTCCATCAAGGAGCTGAATGACTACAGTGATTGCTCTGACACCTGTAGTGAGGAAAACCTTCACAAGGTTAGTGCTGGCCCACCTGAAAATCATCACAGGCCCGCTGCTAGCCTCCTTGCAATTTGCCTACTGTACGAACAGATCAGCAGGTGATGCTGTTAATACTGCACTGCATCTTACAATATTTTTGAATACCCAGGGACCTACATAAGGGTCCTTTATGTCAGTCAGCATTCAATACCCCCCAGAAAAAAAAATGCTATATAGGGCATTGCACATTGCACTAGACACGAAGACACAAAGTTTTTCTGCCATGCCATCACTCTGCTAAACACATACTTCTCACATCTTATGACTAAGGATATCTAACTATGTAGTAGGACTGTATTACTATTATCCTTCTCATCTTTCCTGTTACCTACTCCAATTGGTATCTTATGACTATCACTTTGCTGATTATATCTTATGATTTATCACTTTGTTGCTTGTATGTATTCTGAGAGCTTATGCACCGGAAACAAATTCCTTGTGTGCCCAATCATACTTAGCCAATAAAGAATATTCTATTTGGTTCTGTTCTGTTCTGTTCTGTTCTGTTCTAATCAGATATAGCAAAACAGGCAAAGAAAATATCACAGATCAATTTGCTTTTTCATGTGGGGAGCAGCCGTAGCTTACTGGGATTGAATGTTCAGGTTATATTTTTTTAGCAGTGCTAAGAAAACATTGCATACTTTTGTCATCTAATGGCAGTGGCCTGTGACTAAGAAAAGTGGAGTTCTTGTGGCGTAGTGATTAGAATGCAGTATCGCAGGCAAACTCTGCCCACAGTCTCGAGTTTGATCCTGATGGGGCTCAAGGTTGACTCAGTCTTCCATCTTTCAGAGGTCAGAAAAATTAGGAGCCAGATTGTTGGTGACAATATGCAGATGTTGTAAACCACCCAGAGAGTGCTGTAAAGTGCTATGAAGTGGTACATAAACCTTAATGCTATTGCTATTGTACTTAGCAAGCTTGGGGAAAGTAGACAGGGAAGACAGCAGATGGAGTAGATGATGACTGGAATGTCTTTGGAGACACAATGGGATGTTCTAGGAGGCAGGTCAGATTTCTCTATGAGATCATTGGCCATTGAAGCTACCTGGACGGTACCTAACTATCTAGTTGTAAGAAAGGTTGGAGTGTGACCCTTGAGTAGGCAAAGGTATTTTTCAAGCCAGTTTTACAGCCCTGTGAAATGAAACATGAGGACATTTTAGGTGGATGGTTAGATACCAAACATTTTGGCATACATTTTTCCAGTTATGTCCTCAACTGGGATTTTAACAGGAACTTGCTTTGGTTTCAGTGCCATGGGTAGCTGTCATATCTGATCTTATTTTTAATGGGAGATACCAGACTTTGCTCCTGTGACCTTTTGCATGCAAACATGCACCCTAACCAGTTTTTAAGATACAGAAATCAGTGGAGGCATTGCTGTTTCATTAGCCAGCTACCAGGGAACACATTTTTCCTTTGGTGAGGGCTAGCGGATTTTATTAAGGCCTTCAATTGTTTCACCTCATTGTTCAAACTTTAATAAGCTAAAATGAAATACTGAAGTAATTCAGCGTTCCTCTACCAAACAAAAATATTCTTGTCTCCCAAAGGCCTTACAGTCTAAAAAGGTATTTATCCACAAGAAGATCAGCCAGAGTTCATTTCAGCTAGTATAACTTTGCACATGCAGAAAGGAGATAGATCAAAATGGTTAGATTGGATCCATCTATGGCACATTATTTTCCCATTCCTTGCCTTAAATCACATCTAAAAGAACACCACAAGTCACCGTAGAGCATTCGGGACGTGCAGCTAGAAAGAATGATCTCCAAAATTGAGTTTTATTTCTTGCACTGTCTTTTGAGAACAGCTAAGTTAAACACAGCACATACTGTTTGACAAAAGCAAGAATGTGACTGGTGGCTTTTCTCATCTCCAGATTTTATCATTAACTTGTAAAGATAATTATGGGCCAAGGCCAGTAATTCTTTTACTGATGATATTAATGAAAAGCAGGAAACAGGGAGATAATTGCTTCTTTCCTTCTGGAACAAAGGGTCCCTAAAGAAATAGCATGTAATATTACTCAATTCCAAAATGAGTAATTCAAGTAGTTTGAGAAAAGAAGCTGTTTCTCTTTTCAGGAGAATAAAATTCTAATGAAATAAAAATATATATTTCATTAAACAATAGGCACCTGATGGCTCCTCAGAAAAATCAAATCATTTTATACATAAATCCTCCTTATTCCATCTTTAATGTTTTCTTAATTCTTCAACAGGGTCTTGTTTTGCTTTTCACAGAAAGAGAGTTTTGTAACTAAAATTGTATGTGTTCTGGACAAAAATTACAAACAATCCTTAACATTCCTCTCTATGGATGAATAAATGAATATCATAACAATAATTGCAGATATTCAAAAAATTGTATCAAGGAACTGAAACTACAGCAAGTGCATGTAAAATTCTGATTATGGACAAAACTAGAAAAAAGCTAGTTTATAGCTAGCCTTTCCGTCCCAAATTTTTATATACTATAAAAATGCATGGAAAGATTATATTTTAAATAAAAATGGAATCTTCAAAAGACTCAAGAATATCAATTATTCTAATCCTTTTGCCAAACTAATTGAATCATATTGAAGTTATGCATTCATTCAATTTGAAAACTTAGTATTATTCATAATAATAAGCTTACCTGGAACATCATAATTGCTTAAACTCTACAGTTCTACTTTCTTTATTTTATAACCTATACTGGTAAACATAATTTATAAGTGTGGTTGTTGGCTTCAGAACGGTGGCCATGATTGGCTGATCAAAGCTATGGTCCTTTTTATATGTCTGCAATGAATGTAATGCATGTTACAAAGAAGTGGGTTTTGATTGCTCACTTGTGCTCTCGTTGCAAACGTCGCTGTTTATAAATGACACTATTTTTATTTTTGACATACAGGCGATTGCATTTTGGTTAGATTATTCTTGCTCAGTTTGGAGAACTCCTTAATGCTTTATACTGCACAGTTTCTCTGTATAAAGAAACATAATTACAAGCTGTGTTATAGATGTGAGATAAGAATCCTCCTACTATATAAATTGTGCTATTGCAAGTCCAGCAGTCATGATAATTAAATTCTAATCTAAGCAAAGAAGCCTTTTTTTCTCCCCCAAAAAAGGAAACAAAAAAATCAAAGCCTAAATGGCAGATGGAACCATATTTCATCTATAGAGCAAACATCTGGATGTGAATACTGAAAAATCTGGATCTGGGGCAGTAGAAGGGGGGATTTGCCCCTTGAAAGTCTGCATCATTTAGCAGTTTTTCCAATCTGCAGTCATGGCTTGATTTTCAAAGATTCCCACATGTCAGGGATATTGTGTTCAAGGTCTTCAGCTCTCCCTTTAATTTAGGATGTTCTTTGCCTTCAACAAGAACAACAACAAAAAAATAGCCCAGCTTGTGAAACTGATACCCTCCTTGGTGTAAAATCAAATTCAGCACACAGATCTGGATTTTTTTTCTCTCCCCCCACCCCTTTTTCTTTTTTCTTCTTGTTGCAAGTATTTTCGCAAATTGTCTGCCTCAGAACAGGTTCAGTAGAATAGAAATGACCCGCTGTTGTGACTGCTGGTAAGTGCTTCATTGACAGAGGTGATGGGGCGAATATTTGGTAGCAGCAGCTCCAATGAGACTTCAGTTAATAGGCTTAATGGGTTTCTTTTAGTTGGAACTGAAGAAGGGAAAAGGTTAACACCCTGTTCTCATACCATGTTGCATAATGTGACGTCCTGTAACCTTGAAAACTGTCCAGTTTTGAAAGATTTATGGGTGGCTCATGTTCTGAGATAGGACAGTCTTCAAACTCCAGAAGGGTTTGTTTAACTTTGTTTCAATTGTGGTCAACGGTTTCACACAGGTCAAGAAAGTCTTTCTTTAATAAAATATTTTTATTGATCTACAGTTTGAAACTGACAGCAAGGATTACTTCACAAACTCAAATTCCATATGATCTTAGCGTGTAAAAATAGTCATCTATGAATTAAAGATGAATAACCAGGTACAACTTCTAGAGATTAACAGAAAACGTAACTCCCCCACCCCCAGCAGACTTTGTAAATGATGAAGCATTGAGCTCCCAAACAATATAAGTCCTATGCCTTGAAATTGACTCAGCTGGTTTCAGTGTACATGCCTTGCAGATTCCTGTCTGTAAAAATTAATATTATTAAAATGAGTGCAAACCCATAAAACACGCCATTGAAAAATGCTTCCATATCAATGTGGGGTTTTTTTTATCCCATGTTGACCCTGAGGTCTCCACTTTTCCTACTGCTCCTTCCTTACAAGCATTGTCTTCCTGTTAGTAATCTGCTTACTCATGCAAAGTTCAGAAGTGTGTGTTAAGGCTGAGGCTGGGAGAAGGTCATTTTCCCCAATAACCCCTGCAAGGTTAATATCTGTGCAGTCAATTACGTGCATAGGAGGAGTTCTGAATGCTTGTTTGGCTTATTGTATTTTGAACTTTCCATCTGACTCTAATGTTCATTAGAGAATCCTACATGACCATGAAGTTGGGAATGGGTTTTGCATCCTGTCCCAGAACTTTCGCCGTCGCTGTCTTGTGGGTAGTTTTAAACCACCACTCTCGGAGTCAGGTTGCCCCTGTGTATGGCACTACTCCAGCCATCTCTAACCTTCCGTGAAAACAGATGGAAAATAAATAGCTCCACTTGAGCTGTATTTCACTCATTATTTCCATTTCCCAGTGCAGAAAGGCTGTCCTTTACTTTTGTCTCTTTTCATTCGGTTTGACTGTTCAGGTAGGACAAGAAACAGGATAGCTGGGTACTGTCTACAACCAACTGCCAGATATTCTCCTCCATGCCTCAGGCTACGAAACGTCAATCCCCTCTCCATGAGTGCTCGGCCATATCCACATTCTTGGGCTTAGAAGACAGTGAGCAAAGTTTCCTCACTGGAGGCCAAGGTCCTCTCCTGCCAAGTCTGTGGAGAACTAGGTCAAGTGGACCAAGCAAGGAGAGGAACTGTCTCTCCAGACATGTGCTGAGCTGTAAGATATCCCAGATTTCATCTTTAGGGCTAAAGTGAAGACTAGGCCCATATTATCAAAAGATAGCTATTTGGCGTTTAATACACTCGTCTTGCCACTTAAAGAGAAAATTTGTTTATCTAGTCTTTGTAATATGCCAGGCTAGTATATACACCAGTGCAGCTAACACATTGCAAAGAATGCGAGAGAAAATACATGGAAAATGATATCGTTTTGTATGTCCAGCATTATTATTTTTTAATTCTCAGTAGGCCCACCTCTGTTTTTCCACTTCTGATCAGTGGGACTATGGCAATATCTAAATTTATAAGTGACTGGGTCCGCTTTGCCTAGACTGGTAAGTTATCAGGAGAGTGGCCGGTGACATTTTTACAGCTTTCTGTATTTGCTGGGATGTTTCAAAACCTATAAAAGCAACAGTAAATGTCCCTCTTTACAAATCTCTTTGGAAGCTCTGAAAAGATTAGGATCTCTTCTGCATTCCTTTGCACTATCCCACACTTGAGCCTAACCATCTTACAAACTGTACTGTGCTTGCACAAGCAAAAAAATAAATAAATCCCTTTGACCACCCACATCTGTTGGGGCATTCAGAAAACTCTGCCAAATGAGGCTTCTGAATGGACCAGGGGAGACAAGCAGTTAGATGAGCCTGCTTGGTTTCTTTCTGTCAGGGCCACCTTCTGATAAGACAAGCCTGTCAGAGGCTCTATCTGACTACAAGGGATAGATGGAACTGCAACAAATGGTGAAACCAGAGAGTAAACCGAGGTGATCCATCCATTCACTAGCAGTGACATGCTCCTTTTTCTGGCACTCACTGTTTTTTTGTGGGGGGGGGAAGGGGGGTATTGTTTTTTTTAAGTTAGTCCTCTAACTTGAGAAATATTTACCTAAACTGTCATGACTTTCCAGGGACTACAGAGGTGTTGTTTTTTTTTTTAATGTTCAGAATTTGACTATTAGATTTGAGCACAAATGTCTGAATAACCATGATATGATATAAAGAATACAGAAGGCCTATTCTGAAGTTTGTAGCCCAGTTTGGTAGCCCTATTAAGAGGTAGGAAATAACAAGCATTGAAATTTGGAAGACACCAATGAGGAAGAGAGCTGGGCAGCAAGAGACCCATTTCCATCTTTTTAGTAATAAGATAAAAAAATGAGAGGTATATGAAAGAAATAAACAAAAAGCAGATTTTTGAGAGAAAATACTATTCATAAATACCGTTTGGATAACTTGACCTGGGTATTCTGTTTCAGTCCAATCTAACATAGATTTGGGGGTGGGGGAAAACTAGGATAAATTTGCTCTGTGTACACCAACTAGATGAAAGACAAGATATAAAATAACCAGACAGGAGACAGACAAACAGACAGACATATGCTTTGAAAAACTTATTCACAATATAAACAAAGTTAATTTGCTAAGTCATGCTGCCAAGTCTACTCTATAAAAATCTGGACAATCAGTATATGGCATCAGAATTAGAGATTTTTTTCAACTAGTCCCAATATTCCTAAATAAGTTTTTCTAATGGGTACATTTTTACAGATCCATATTTTCTCTTCAAAAAGACATTCTTTCATTTTTTTTTAAAAAAATGTCTGTCTGTCTGTCTGTCTATCTTCCATCTATCATCTGTCTGTCTATCTATCTATCATCGTATATGGCCAACCATCTCATGGTAATGATTCTGGGCAGACAACATGACATTAAAAACACATTACAGAAATACACATCAAAACACATGAGAATAAAAGCTTATAATGGCAGCCAAGGACAACAATAAAATAACAGCATCTCATGGGTACCCACTAACCTGTCAACTATGATGCCCAGGAATATAGACAGGTCTTTAATTTATTTTCGAAAGTCAGAATTAGGTTTGTGGTCTGTGAGTGTGTGTGAGTGTGTGTGTGTGTGTGTGTGTAAGATTGATGGATGAATGGATGAATTAATTGCTTGATTGATGTGACAAGACTGCTTTCTGAGCCTTGCCAGACAATGTTCTTTAATTAAAGCATGTCTTTCCAGTATGACTTAGTGGGGTAGATATGAAATGTGCAAAAGACAGCAAAAACAAAACAAAACACCCCACCACCTATAAATGGACCTCCCAGCTTTATCAGAGGTCTTGGTTGCATGATTTTATATATCCTATGGTGACCATACAAAATACAGATGACACTAGATGACAGCAAGAAGATGCAGAATATTCTCACCCCTTCTTGCCATCTGGTAGCTGGTAACCTTATCTTCTATCTTCTCTTTGCATGAATGAAAACCCTTCTTATTTAGGCTGAAGTCCTTACTAGGAAGTAGACAGTATGCAAATAAGTGGAATTTCATAGGACTCCGTTGGGCCGAAATGTGCACTCCCTATTCCCAAACCGTACATCTGTGCAATTTCTAATACTGAAAGATCTTTGATTCCAGTCAAAATGAAATTACTGAGATTATATGCTGAAATTGGGGATGCTTAAAAAGCAGAAGGCAGTTTGAGAGGTCCACTGGTGCACTGATGATGTTACCTAGTTTGGGTAATGAAACGTCTGCAAGAAAACAAGCAACCTCAGAGCGCCAAGGACCCCTCATGTCAACCCTGAACTACAAATATTCTCCTTTATTGGGAGGCAGTTTTATTTTGAAATCTCATAAATGAAACTCAGCTCAACGTACTCATCAATTGGTTGAAGGAAAGCCATTTTTGAAGATTGTTCTCTTTCCCCTGCAATCTACCACAGGAGCCTCCAGATTTGTATAGGAAATAGTTGCATGGATAAAGAAGAACAGACATCCCACCATCATTTCTCTATGATCAAACTCTCTTTTATGTGCAAAAGTTATCACCCACCAGCAGGACAACTTCTTTCCAAGATGCAATTTCCCACCTGTAATGAATGAAGACCTTTCCTTCTGGTTATTGCCTAGATTTATAGGAGTCTGAAGTTTTGTATACAAGAGCCCAACACAACTAATCACAGCTTTTGGCATTTTTAATCTAAAAGTATCCTGTCCCCCCACCACTATGTCTTCTTTGTTAATGATTTTCTAGGATGGAAAATGTTTTGCATTATAAACAAATTGCTTAAGTATTACCATTTCTCACTGAATTAACCACAAATAACATGAGACATCTCTTGACTTTTCCCTCTCATCCTCACTGACTTCTGCCAGAAAACCACTCCATAAACAATATAAAACCCTTTCTTGGGAAGACAAGACAAGGAATAAATTGCCCTGATTGATGATATCAGCCCCCATTAATGACTGTAAATCTTCAGAAAATACATAAGTGTCAATGTATATACCTCAGGAGGTGCTAGGTTTCACATCATGTCTTCATTGCTCGGAAGGTCAAAATGAGAAAACTTGAAGCCTTTTCAAAATAACCCGAGGTATCCCAAAATTAGAAAAGAGAAAAGACTCTGAAATTAAAACAAAAAAGAATGCTTCTCCAAAACGGGGAAGGTTTTATATTAGTTGTCCACATTATTTCACTCTCCCTGGCCTACTAGGTCACTGATATCTTTGGTTGTTTTTCTCCACAGTTGATGCAAGAAGCTTTGCTGAATAAGGGCAACAGTGTAAGTGAATGTTAACAGACTGCTAATGCCGTTTGGACAGGATAATTCTGGTTACTATATCCAAAGCTCTTTAAAAAGCTATCCCAAGTTTCTATATTGCCAGTTAGCAATAAGGTGGAAAATTCCCCTCACTGCATTGGCACGAGAAGACATTTTTGCTCTGATGAAGGTGGTTTGTGTTGCTAACAAGATAAGCAGGAAAAAAGTTTGCATTAATCAAACAGCTTCTTGCTTCTGAGAGCAATTTATTTCACTTACCAATAGCTATTTTTAATAAAAATAAATAACTGAGGCGTAACCAGACACCTTTAGATAGCTTGAAAGGAGATTCTCCAGCTGTATGGCCCGCACTTTGTTCTGTTTTCCCTCCAACTCAGGTCACAGTCACAGAAAATTCTTGCTGGAGATATGCCCGAGCTACCAAGCCTTAGATCCTTCTCCAACTTCCCTAAAAATACAGATGTTTGAACCAGTGAATTTTATTTAAGTTTGTTTTATGTGCTCTGCCTGTGAGCCCTGTGCAGTTTCCTGCTGTGGCTGGACAGCGCAAACGTCAAGCATGTGATGGCAGAGATTTCAACCATTCCTTCATCCATAATATTCTGAAAACTGAGCCCTTTTGTTTAGGACAGGGATGGGGAACGATGGCCCTTTCATGACTTGTAGACTTCAACTCCCAGAATTCCTGAGCCATGCTGGCACAGGCATTCTGGGAGTTGAAGTCTACAAATCATAAAGGGGCCATCGCTCCCCATCCCTCATTTAGGAGAACATGGGCATCTATTTGTAATTATAGGGTAACTTTTTCTCGCCTAACAACAATGCCCCACTTGTTTATCAAGAAACACAACTCAAATGGTTTACTAAATCTGCTTATAATGCAACTGCTTTCATTCCAGGATATTTTCAATGAGACAAGTATTATCATAATAAATGTTACTCCAAAGTAAGAGAGATTGGAGAAAAACCAGTGAGTTATATTAGCAGTGAATACATTTCCTTCTTGTGTTTACAAGTTCATGTTCATGTTCTATTTTATGTATGTTTCCATCAGCCATTCACATTATGTATTATTACCAGTCAGTCAGCTGTAGTACTATATCACTTTGCAAGACTATCCCTCCTTCTGTTTTTCCCACGATATCACTAAGTTGTGCTATGGTAAATTAAACATTTGCGACCCATCTTTCTACCTCCTTTCTAATTCTTTTTTATGTTTGCTAACTTCATTATCATGGGTGTCATTTTCTCATCCCTGGGATTTGAATGTTTCTGCTGATACATGGTTATAAAGAAGTAACTCTGAAATAAAGGAAGGATCTTGTCTTTATCTCAAGATTGTTCATTCTTCACCTCTCTAAGACCCAAGGATGAATAGGCCCTTAATCTGTTTTGAAGCTACAGACATCCCAGCCAAGTCCATGCCTTAGGAACGGGTACTGATATAAAGACTGGAGGTTTGTAGTCTTTCCTCCCCCTCTCTTCATTTCCCCAATGTGTGTAGGGATATTGAAATAATGTTCTGATGGAGGTCTTTGTGGACAGGGATTATAATCTCTTCTCTGTTGGAAGGACAAGGATAAGGAGACAGGGCAAGCCCACACAGGCAGCTCTGAAGTTCTTCAGGGCCAAGCCCACAGTTTCTTAACATAGAGAATCCAGCTAGTTCCTCTGTTGAAGCACTTTTCATCCTGTTTTTGTTTCTCTATTCCTTTATTGTATTCCTGAGTCAGACAGCAGATGAAAAAACAAAACAAAAACAAAACAAAAAGGAAAAAAAAACCCATGGTTTGTTTTGAATAACCAGAGCCTTGACTGGCATTCTTTTGCTTCTGTTACTTCCTTTTGCTTAACTTCTTTACATTTCAGGATGCCTGATTCATACTGACAGCCAGATGTGGCAGTAAAAAAAAATAAAGAAGTTGTAAATATTTTTAGTTCGTAAATCCCACCAAAAGTACTTCTAGCCATTGCCATTGAGAACATTGCCTCGGGTTCTGATGGTTCCTGGATCCATCTTGCTTCTGCCCAAGGCATGCCAGGACTGAGCTTTTGATAGATACTATTAAAACCAATCAAGACTATCTTCACTTTGGCTGAATTCTTTTCCTTATGGTAATAAGATTGTATACTTAGAACCCTCTTGTTTCCTTGGACTGACCTAAAACCGAGTTGTTTTTTTATTCATGCTTGAGCTATGGTGATGGAATTACATCATTACACTGTAATTTTCTCAGTGCAATTATTTAAAAATAACACCATTTTGGAAACAGTCCAGCTGAGGTTAAGCATGTTTACACAACAACACTGATTTAAATGGAAAGCGTTTAACATATGCATAGCTCCCCCCCCCCCCAATATTGTTTCATGTAGACTGGCAGATAGTCAAGTTTTTATTTCCTTTATAAGCTGAAGTTCCTTGTCACACTAAACATGTTGTTTTGATATTTAACTTATTAATATTGATTCTGCTAATACCTTGCTACTGAATTTGGCATTAGACAGGAATACTGGTATTTAATACCATGTGCCAATATCTTGCGCACTCTCTTTCTGTGGCAGGAGGACAGGGACCTGCATCTCGAAGGCAGGAATGACAGCATCCTCCACATCTGGGAAGGCAACCTTCTCTCATTTTCTTCTGGTGTATGCTGAAGAATATCTACAAGAAAGGCAAGGCTTCAACCACATGGTTATGGCCACCGTGGACCTTTTAATGCACGTTCGAAAATGTGGGGCTTTGGTTGTAGAGTGAGGAGGGACAATTGGACAATAGCGTGAAGCTTGTGAGCTTGTTAAATATCCATTTTTCCTCTTCACCACCACCAACATCATCTAATAATTTCATGGGAAAAATACATTTAGAGGAAACAATACGTATTAAAACAAGCAAAAAAACCCCAACATTCTTGTTCTGGAAAAAAATAGGGATTCATTTTTCACCATCTTCTGGTTCATCTCTGTCAGGTTTCAATAAGGTAGTTCTTCAAAAGCAACACAGGATAAGAAGCTAAGATGCCTTCTCTAGCCAGAATGCAAGGTGATGCTATACAGTCTGTTAGAGGTCAGTCAGTGCCCTCACATTAAATAGGCTTGATCCCTAGTATGTTGGGTGCCTTATTCCTTTGTATTTTTAGGAAAGTCTTTTAAAGTGATATTTTTATGCCATTTGGCTCTTGTTTTTCATTCATGGTCAACAGACAACTGTCTGGTGAGCATGACTTCATCAGAGGTTACCGTCATGCCTTTTCTCTCTCTCTCTCTCTCTCTCTTTTAAAATATCCCCTCCAGCTCTTTTAAAACTATTTATAATCCTATGACTTCTAATGAAGTCTGGTATAGGTAGATAATTAACATTTTGAACAATTGCTGGGTAAGAGTAAATGGAGGTATAATTTAGAGGAAATGTGGACACATTAAAAGAATTGAGACTGGGCAGAAAGGAGAAAAACACTTCCAAGGTAGGGGAGACAAATGAATCTGCCTTCTGACCTGCAGCACATATTTTATTTACTTAGAAAAGCTGATCTTAGAAACTCAGTGATTCTATTTGCCATAATGGGAAAAAAGAAAAAGATAAAAGACCTCATCTGTTGGGTTGACCGGCACCAAATAAATGTGCAAAGCACATGTCAAGGATAAATAATAATGAGGCTTTTAAAAAGTGAATCGTTATTATGCATAACTTAGGAAAACATGGCAAAGCAGGAACAAAAATTACTGGCTTTAATTAGGAGACGTCCCAATCGTTTGAGAGTCGGGTTTCATTTTAATTTGGTCAACCTTCTGAAGCCTAAACTTCTCAAGTACAACAATAATGTTGAGGGGGGAGGGAAACTATAACAGGAAAGCCAATGATAAAATTTCCCTGTTCTTGCATTTGCTGTTGAATTATATGATTTATGGGCACCGTTAATGTTGGGAGGGACTTTAATATATCAGATGAAGCTATAAAGAACTCATAGAGGCAAGCCCATCCAAAGAAAACCTGTACCTCTTTGTCCATCTTTTTACTGAAACTTTGACATCTTGTGGGTTCCTGGGTCTACGGTGTGAAAGGCAGAACAACTGGGCAAGTCACATCCTGCCCAATACTGGAGCCTGAGAAACATGAGGAGACTGTTATTTCTGAAAACAGAAAAGTACTGTAAATTTTTTATTCCCTTCAATAAAACAAACAAAAAAAATAAGTTCTCTGTCAAACATTTCTCCCCAAATATTTTCATGAGTCACTGCCCTCCTAGGCAGGTACGGATTACAGTGCTGTCCACATCTAGGTTGCTTCAGTATCTCTCAAAAAACAGCATTTTGAACATATTTGCAAACATAGCCTCTAGTTAGCTGCCATGGGAGGTAATTTAGATCCATTTAATAAAGAAAGTTTTAATGTTCCTGCTAATTGACGTCCCATTCTCCAGGCTCCAAATATTATGAAGTAAACCCAAGTCAGCTGGTTTCTTTGCTTAGTTCTGAAACCTTCTTCGTAATATAATGTGGCACTTTAGAACAAAGTTATACATATTGCAAAAAAATATTTCAGGCACATTATTGGCCCAAATGCAAAGGAATGGGCAATGCTGGTTAAAACTACTAGTTGTTTTTGGGATCGCCACCTGATTAGAGGAGAATTTCTTAGAAAATCTATGGAGATCCTCAGTCATCCAAGTCATGGTTGTCCCAAAGGTGCTTTTTGAAGAGGCAACTAGACTTTCTGGTTGAAGACGTTTTGCTTCTTATCCAAGAAGCTTCTTCAGCTCCAGCTGGATGGTGGGGAATGGAAAGATCTCTTCGAAAGTTTGCACCTTACTATTCACTCCCACCTCATCTGTGTATTTCTGCTGTGGATATTTCCCCATCCAAGATTGCAAGTTGAAAAGAAAATTGATCCACTAGTGGAACAAATTCTTTCTGGCGGGCACTGTGGGATGACAATAATACCCTGCAGGGAGAATATTGTTGGATTGAAATGATTGAAATCAGTAGGATGTAAGTGAGTCCTTAGTTATCCTAAACAATACTTAGATACTATAAATGCCTCTGAATTTGGATCTGTATCCAAAGAGCCCTTCTGCATGTGAGTTTTTTTCTTTTTCTAGGGCTGTGTAAAATCCTTTGAAAAGAACTAATTTTGGACAGGTGCTCAGACATACAAAGTACCTCTTTCTAGATTGTTAAAGCAGCTGCTTCTAGGCCCATGGATGCGGGTGGGGGGAGGCAGCTTTCAAGCAGATGCACAAGCTTGGAAATGGCGCTCAGATTACTTTAATAATCTGAAAAGAGGCGCTTGATACAAACTCCCAAATGTTTTGAAAATCCTTTTTGAAGTGATCTTCCACTTCCAGCTCTAGGGCATTTGGCACAAGGAATGTGAAGCCAAATCTAAATGTGTTCTGCTACTGTACATTTTGCACAAAGAAAGCAAGAGTTGGTTGTCGAGCATTCTGTGGCAGCATTAGGCTCTAACTTTACATCAGTCTTTGCATTCCCCTTTTAGATATAAACCAGCACGTGCATATTATTTGTCTGCATAAATAACACACATCCAACATGTATTCCTGGAGGAGAAGTCAAATGCAAGAATCCTTTCTTCTTGCCTGCCTCCAAACTTCTATCCTTCTTTAAATTGGTGCGGCCAGAAACTGCTCTATGTGTCTGCCCTGGTGTTAAAGGCAACAAAAGAGGAAGGAAAATGAGCAGATATCATTTAGCAGCAGACGTTAAGCCTGCACATTATTTTCACATCCACTCTTGCGATTTTGCTGCGCCACTGTGGAAAAAAAAAAATCTCTTGACAGCCTGACTTAAAATGCAACGCTCTGCGTATCAGCTAGAAATAAATCTGAGAATGTTCTATGGGGTTTACTTCAAGTAAGAGTGCCGGCTTTCTAACCTTCATTATCATGAGATTTTGCCCCAAATGCTATATCTCAAAACGTAGTGAGAATGAAAATAAATTATCCATCTTGAGCATGGTGCAAAATATCACCACAGGTTGGATCCAGAATTAGCACTCAAGATATATCAGTTAGGCACTGTGTTCTTTCTTTTTTATGTAAAGTTTTGTATTTTTTCTTTTATAACATACATATCATTGTGTGAACTGTGTGTTAGCTGGGTATCGTTCATTCCAATACAAAAAGAAAATTTGATACAAATAGAGTTTGCAACAATTATCAAACTTGCATAATCTAATATTATTATATATATCTATATTAACACTTAATCCTTCATTTTTTTTCCATCTTCATCTTAATAATAATAACATATCTAATAATACCATTTTCAAAATCTAGTCTTAATTTCTTATCTTTTTTACTTTGATATTATATAAAAATACATATAACAATATTTTCCTCCATTTCTAATTTTTTTAATCTATTCTTATCATTAATGCATCCAAGTCCATTTATTCAATATTTATTACATCATTCTAATAATATTTTTAGACATACCTAGTAACATCCTTTTTAAAAATCCAATCTTAACTTTTAATCCACTTTAACAGTATTGTATAAAAATACATATAATATTCTCCCTATTTCTATTTTTCTTTAAATCTATTCTAATTTTAATGCAGCTAATCTTATTTTTTAAAGAAAGAACTTTATCATCCATCATCTCTCATCCTATTAGAAATTTCCCTTCTTCTCTTTTTGACTTGCCTTCCATACTCTTCCCTTGGGTTTTTATCTATATCTTTCGTTTTTAACCCAGCCCTTGTTTCCATCTCCCCTATTTTCTGTTGCCACTCCACCCCTGAGTCTGCCAATTTTTCTATCTTTTCCCCAAAAATGTCATGCAATTTATTCAATTTTATTTTTCTTTCTCCTGATACATATTCTCCCAACTTTATTTCGCCCAATTTTATGGTCTCTTTCCCCCCCCCCTCCCTTTTCTATTTGTTGCAAAGTCTGTTCTGTTTCGTCTTCTAAACTCCCAATTGTTTCCCTTGTTTCCTGGATTTCTTTGTTTTGATTCGTTGTTTCTTGTTGCGTATTTTCAGTCTTTCCAATTATATCATAATGTAAGTCAGTTATATCATGTCGTAAGTCTTTTAGTAAGTCCTTTATCTCTCAAGAACCCCCTGTAATCATTTCATAGAGTCCTTGGAGTAACGGAATAATTTCTTCACCAAATATCTCCGAATCTTCCTGCTGCGCCATCTTGCTTTGTTTTAAAAAGTCCAAATAGTATTTCACTATTCTGTCAGTAATCTGTCACCGCTCCAGAATCTATTCTTTTTGACTTTCAAAAGCCAACATATTACTTAATCTTAGTACTGCTCATCAAAATATACAGTAGTTATAATTCTTTATAGTTCCACAATTAGTCAATAAGCTCTGTTTGTACATCCAAGGGGTTTCCAAACTTGCTCTTTAAGTCCATTCTTTGAATTGCTAATTAATTCCAATCTTTAAAATTCATTCCATTAGATATTTTCCAGGTTTCCAAGGTTATTCCTTTAAACATCATAAAGTAAATAAGTATGGGACAGTAAATAATACAGCAGGTCTCCAGGTGCTATTTTCTCTTATCAAAGTTTTTCAAGTTTGTTATTCTAGGAGTATGACATGTTATATATCCATTCATCCAGTAGATGGCGCTTTCAGCCAAAAATCAAGGTTAAAAATCCACTTCAAAGCTATTTTGCCAATAATTAATTTCAAACTAGTTCAAACAAAATCTCCAGTGCAATATCTCATAAACCATCATATATCCAGAATTTCAGAATGCCTACTCAAAGTCATGTCAATAGAATTTCCATTCCAATCTTTCTATATTTTATGGCTTTACTTAACTTCCTGTTTGGGTGACAGTTTGCTCAAATCTTAAATCACCGCTAAAATGAGCCCCTTTTTGGATTAATTTTCTTTTGGTGTCAAGTCCTAAACACAGTTAAACAATCATCTCATCCAGCTCTGCTCACTGTCCACTCTCACCGCTCCAGCACAATCTTGGTTTCTTTCGGTTGTCACAGCTGTGCAGCTGCCATTATGGCTGCCTCTTCTTCGTCGTCGGTGTAGAGGGAAAACCCCAGATCGAGCAAGAGAGCCGCCATTCTCCGTGACCTGTAGGGTGCCCCTCCTTATCAGTCACCCCTACAGGGTGACTTTAGGCCCTCGGGAGGCCCTCTGGTGGAGAAGACTTGACGAGGGGATATGGAGCCCTGTTCCCCTGCGTCGATCCCACTGTGATGTCAGCCCGGAAGTCCAGGCACTGTGTTCTTTCAAATTGTTTCAGAGGATCCCATGGATCGTGTAGAAACAGAAGGATCATTAAAGGAGCTGTGTGTATTTTTTTTTCCAGGTTTCTAAGCAAGCCTGAAAAGACTGCAACTGCTTTTCTTGTCGCTTTAATGAAATCTCAAAGCAGTGGCATTTCTTTTGAGATGCATGGAGAAGTCTGGAAAAGAGCCTAGTTGCTTAAATTAGTAAAATATAGATCCTCTGCTCACGTAAAAGGTCCCAAAGATTTCTTCTAAATCATTGGCCCCCAAAATTTGGGGCACCAGGGACCGGTTCCGTGGAGAGAGGTTTTTCCATGGGCCAGAGGGGGCGTGGCTTCACGTGCTGCTTGCATCCTGCAGATGGGGCTGCACTTGCTTGCATGGCACAGTTGCTGGCATGCTACATTTAGGGTTAGGACTTCAGATCTGACATTCAGTAAGAACTTATTTGTCAGTTTAAGGAAGCTCCCTCACTCTTACGCCAAATATTATCCATTTGGCTATGTTAGCTTCAGAAGAACTATCTTCATGCGATGGATTTTCAACAGACATCCCGGTAATCTCCACAGAATGAAGTATGATGTGAATGGAAGCAGTTCTGGGACTAATTAGCTTTTCATTGAATTTCTGTCATTAAATATGCTGTTAAATGCAACAATCAAGAACTCCTGTGGGGAGAGTGGTTGAATAGAGAAGAATGTTGCTTATGTTCAAGAAGGAGGGCAGAGGACCACAGATTCTGCACGCTCCTCTGGGGTTCCTCTTTGAGTATAACATCAATGAACTCATTCAGAGTATACAGCATGTGGCACACACTCAGTCTTAAGGCTGGATGCCTGCCACTTTCCCGGTTGCACATTTTGTTCTGGTGACACACTGCAGCTGCAAATGTCCACATTACTAAGAGGAGTTGTCTTGATAATAGATGTGGTGGCAGATTGCAGATAGAATTGAAACAGACATAAGCACATGGAGATGGCTCCACTTCTTTCTTTGCGTCGCTTTATCAACAAGCTGACTCTCTGCGGTTTAACAGCATTTTATTGTTCACAGAAGATTTGTTTTTTGGGGCCCCTTTAATTTTCCTAATCAGCCTTGATTTAGCTCTTTAATTTGGAAACATAGCAGTTCTCTCTTGGTGAGCAAGAAACCTTCCAAAGAAGTCAGTATGCATCTGAAACGTATCAGTTCAATAGAGCAGCTAGGGATAGTATAGTTATGGTACACAACAAGATTTCTAAGCGTCACAATGTTACTATGTACTGTACTAGAAAAAAAAATCTATGCACAATGATGTATAGGTGCAAACTATTTATAGGGAATGCCTACATGTATCTTTTTCTCAGTTCTTTTAAATGGGTTAACCTCCACTGAAATTAGAAGATTGTGGTAACAATGTGCATAGTATCGAAGATATTACTTTCAGTTCTTATAGCAATAGCACTTAGGCTTATATACCACTTTGCAGTGCTTTACAGTACTCTCTAAATGATTTACAGAGTCAGCGTATTGCCCCTAACAATCTGGGCCCTCATTTTACCCATCTCAGAAAGATGGGAAGCAGAACCAATCTTGGTCGGGAACAAACTCGTGTCAGTGGGTAGAATTAACCTATAATACTGCGTCCTAACCACTGCATCACTAGAGCTCTTTTAAGATAGTTCTACTGAAATACTACTTATATTAGAGAAGAAAAAAAAAAGCATTATGTTACTCCTATTTGTGCCATTACTTTTTTTCTATAGAGATCTTGTATCTCTGTTGATGGAGTTGATTGGATCATTAATGTAGGTCAATGTTGTCCATCCAACCGACCCTTTCAAGACACAGTAGCCTATGATTTCCATCTTCCCAATCTGTGTGAAAGGCCCTGATGACATCCTGGAGGCACCAGATTGACTTGGTTGCTCTATGTTATTTGGAATCCACGCAGCCTTTCATATAGCATCTCATCACGTGTATATTGTTCAGGTGCACAGATGTAACAAGACCAGTTATTCTGCGAGTTTTAGACCACACAGACACCACTCAATCCGAACAATCAAAGTAATCGCTCAAGGGACTTTTAGCTGTGCGTAAATAAGCAAAAGAAAGAGGCTTCAGAAATAAAAGATTCAACATTACTAATGATCACTCTCTCCCTTTGGAGGTAGAAATGATGGGGAGGTTGCCTACTTGTTGGTGCTTTTTCCTAGAAATACAAACTGAATGGAGGTGTGTCTTCTAATGCCTAAAAGGGGCTTAAATCAATCCTGCCATATATCTGATTGATGCTGAGCTCCATATCTTTGCTTGTATTAATATTGCTGGCAACTGAATATAATCCTTAGGTATATCATCTACATACAGTATGCAAACGACATACTACATACTGATATTACAACAGTTCACTTAGTGACCGTTCAAAGTTACAATGGCACTGAAAGAAGTGACTTAGGACTGCTTCTCACACTTATGACCATTGCAACATTCCCATGGTCACATGCTCAAAATTCAGATGCTTGGAAATTGACTCATATTTATGATGGCTGTCCTGGGGGGTCATGTGACCACCTTTTCTGACTTTCTGACAAGCAAAATCAATGGGGAATCCCAATTCATTTAACAATTGCATTACTAACTTAACAACTGCAGTGATTCTTTTAACAACCATGGCAAGGAAAGATGTAAAATGAGGCAAAACTCACCTCACAAATGTCTCACTTAGCAACATAAATTTTCAGCTCCGTTGTGGTCGTAAGTCAAGGACTACCTGTACAGAGTTCAGGGCTGTAGCCCCTAGACTTTCCTCTAATAATGCTTATGAATCTTAGCAGCATAAATACCATCCTAGCAAAACAGGTAAAACATGGTAAGCAAACATGGTTAATGCAGTCAAAACACAAATAAAAATTCCTTCCTTTCTCCCAAAAGGAGGGAGAAAAGGAAAATTCTGAGCTCTGTAGCCTGCAAAAATTTTAAGTATGTGAATGTTTGGCTTTTAGCCACCAAAGGATTGCCAATCTTTGTTATAGATCATTGGGAAAAAATGTTGCTTTCAGTGCCAGAGATAATTAAAGATGGTATATGAAGTAAAATATTAAAACTGAACTCCATATTTGATCATCGTCAGTGTAATTTTTCCAGTCACTATCCTTAGAGTGGCCAGGTTATCTTCCCTCATAACATTTTTGCTGGCTTTAGAAGCAGAAGGAACATGCTGCGTGAGTCATGGGGAAGCTAGCTATTTGTTTCATATTTCAAAATGAACCATTCCCGATTCGCTTTGTGTTCCCAAGCCTGGAATATACCTATCCATACATATTTATGTTTCTCTGATGTTTGGCTCCCTGATTAAAACCAAAATGTATGAGGAAAAATGCCGTTCGGAATGGAATTGCAAAAATGCCTAACTTTGGGGGTTGGGGGGGGGTTGGGGATGAGTATAACTTTTTTGTTTTTAGAAAAAACACACTGCGGTGGAAACAGAACTGGACAAATGTCTGTCCTTTCCCCCCCCCCAAAAAAATAAGGGTGAAACCTTGTAGAAAGCAACTTAATGAGATTTGCTAACACCCACCCCCCTCAAAAACGATGGGCTGTATCTTTCATACCTATCACAATCCCCATTTTCAGCCAAGGCACACAAAAACCTCAGGACGACACACACACCCCACACCAGTCATTTCCTCCCCCCCCCTTCCCAGTTTCATTGCTTTCTTTTGGATCTGAGCTTTTAATGTGCTACTACCACGGAGAAAATTCTTTCATAACATAATGGGTATGTTAAAACAAAATAAAGCGGTGGGCCACCAGCAGCCTGGCGAGAAAACAGTCCCACAGGTTGAGTCTAGAGCTGGCCCAGAAGCAGGTATACTGCCTGCAGCCAAGTATGCACCAACTCATTTTCCAACTGCTGGAAATCTTCATTCCAGGCCTCACATGTGGGTGCGGCAGCTGCCAAACATGCTCTCTAAATGGAGCCAGTAGAATCAACAGAGAAAGGAGAAACCAAAGGGGGCCGCCTTTGTCCCGCATTGCATTAAAACCCTCCTGAGCCTGCCAGCTCAGTGACATCATCCACAGTTTATTAATGGCCCCGCAGTTGTTTATTTCAGTGCTTGGTGACACCAACCTTCTATTTCAGCAGAGGACACCGAGCGGGATTAAAAGGGTCGTTTTTTTGCCTTAGGAAAATTAATGTTGCGCTACACACACAATGCAAACTGTTGAAAAGCAGTGGGGTCTCATGATAAAGTCTTTGTTAACAGCAAGCTCTGTAATTAATTACAGAGAGGAGGCCGAGGTGAAAAGTCATTTTCTGCATACAGAAGCGCTCTTGAAATGTCCACTAATTAGCTTGAAATAAAGCTGGAACAAATGGGACACAAACCCTGGTCCACTCTGATCCTTTAGAAATCAATGTGTGCTTGGTCTCACTCATAATGAAAAGACAAAACTCTTTTACCTTAGAATAGATACTTTATTTTGAAAAAAAAGAAGAAGGACTGGGGGTGATATGAGTACAGTGTTCCAATATCTAAGGGCCTGCCACAAAGAAGAGGGGGGGGCAAACTACTCTCTAAAGCACCAGAAGGCAGGACAAGAAGCTATGGATGGAAACTAATCAAGGAGAGGAACAACCTAGAACTAAGGAAAAACTTCCTAAGAGTGAGATCAATTAACCAGTGGAACAGCTTGCCTTCAGAAGTTATGGATACTCCAACACTAGAAGAGATTGGACAACCATTTGCCTGAGAGTTTCCTGCCTGAGCAGGGGGTTGGAGTAGAAGACCTCCAAGGTTCCTTCCAACTCTGTTATTCTGTACTGTCATTCTGTTATTTTAATATATTTGAGAATCTCCTTTGTGGAGGACACCTTATGTATGTTTATTTACAAGTACATCCCATAGTGCTCAAAGAAAGTTGATTCTCACCTGAGTAGGTGGGAATCCTAAAAACTGTGGCATAAATCAAACAAGGTCTGTGTCAGCTTTTTTGGAAAAATCTTATTGGGTCCTTCTCCCCTGCATTTTATTCTTTGCTATGGGTAGAGAGAGGGTGAAAAAAAAAATCAGGCATGTGGGATCTTTCTTATAGAACTCTGAAATCTACCGAGCTAATTCAGGTACAAAATGATGGCTCCATTTGCTAATGTAAATCTTTACTTGAATTACAACAAAGCAAGGACGCTGATAGTCAAAACAATTACATGGAAAGCAGAGGTGAAATCTAGCCGGTTCACACCAGTTCGGGCGAACCGGTAGGGAAAATTTTGATTGGTTCAGAGAACCGGCAAATATCACCTCTGGCTGGCCCCGCCCCTGCCTG
>JANHFL010000972.1:111132-124642 GCA_032468155.1 Oxyrhabdium leporinum
AGAAGAAGAAGAAGAAGAAGAAGAAGAAGAAGAAGAAGAAGAAGAAGAAGAAGAAGAAGAAGAAGAAGAAGAGAATTGAGATCTAATATCTGTTGGAAATTTTAATATTTTCTAGTTTTGCTTCCTCTGATTTTAGCATGTTACTGTTGTTATTGTTTATAAATTGAGGCTGCATGTTGATTCTGTTCACTTCTGTTTTGAACAGTTTTGTATGTATTTTAAATTGAGTGTAAGGGAAAAAAAACATCGTTGAAAAAAAACAACCCTTCTAATTTGCTATAGGCAAAAACCCATACTTTCTCAACTATTGTTGAACGATAGGAAGAAGCAAGGATTTTTCAGCCTGGCAGTCCACAAAGGCAAAATGACAATTGCTGGAGAGAGACCATCGTGATGATGAAACCTAGATAATATAAGAGTTTAAAGCAAACACAATGGAAAATGGACTAAGAGAAAAACATTGGAATGTACCGAAACTGTACAATGCATGGAATTCACACCCAATGGTAAGATGACAAAACTGGCTAATGCAGGCATGCTGTAGGCACACTGATATATGCACAAGTATGACGTTGCTCTTTTTCATATGCATCGCGAGGAAGGGGCCTTTGAAAGAGCTGGATGTTCCATGTGCAACCTCATAGCTAGAACAGTTCCATGTGGGCACTGACTGTAAGCCTCTCCTGTCATGTATGGTGAAAGTGGCACCTGGAGACAGAGACAGCTTTGCCTGTTATTAATAAAGAGAGGACTTCAGACAAAACAATGGGGTGGATTAATAGCAATGTCAGTTAATTTTCAAGGCCACCTAAAATATTTACAGCCAGCTGGATTGCATGGTTGGGATTAGCAAAATTTAACTGTAGAGTTTTCAATAGTGAATTGTGAAACAGTAAACCGGTGCCCTGTGGTGGCAATTAAAATTAAAGAAGCAAAAGCTTCAACCCATGGACAGTATTTTGATATTAAAACCATGTGGCAATATATGTACTTTATTCCTTTACAGGGGGTTGCTTCTTAATTGTGGTTCTGTCTTGTGGACAGAACCTAAAAGGATTTTAAGACTTACGAGTAAGGGATACTTGCTGAGAATTCGCTCAACTTTTAGAACTGGGAGGATTCTCTTCTTAATTTGGAAAATGAAAGAAGAACTAATTAACAAATGGATGGTTCTCTTTCAGTATTTTAAAACACATGGCTGAACGCTTTATATGGTATAGAAAGGAGAAGAAGAAAAGCCTCTCCATCTAAATGTAGAGCAGGTTGAAATGGCCGTGAAGTTCTTACGGGACATGCCTTCTCCTAAAGAGCCTTGGGCAGAACAAGTCTTACTTCTTGCAAGTTTAATTTCTGAACTTCTTCCTTCTGAGGAATGTCTTGCTAAAGTCCTGTTCGTGGTGAAAGGAGAGAAGTGCTTGCATTGTTATTGAATGCCTTCACATTTAGATGACTTGTAATCTGTAGTTCACCAATGTACAGTGGAATCTCTGTGCTCATCACTTGGTCCCGGGAGGCACGAAGAGTACCAAAAATGACGAATACCAAACATTTTTTTTCTCCATAAGAAATAATGTAAATAAATTTAATGCGTTCCCAAACTGCAGATAATGCACATTTGTAAGGCAAGATGTAAAAAGATGGGGTTATATATCATTACTTTACAGGAGAAATCAAAACATTAAGAAATACTTAGATTAAATAAAATAAAAACTTCACTTTACCTGTACTGATGAGAAAAATAGCACAAATATACACAAAATGACCACAGACGTTAAGACGAGACCACAAGGGGATGTGCACAAGCAAGAGCTACCATGTGACAAATGCATGATCCTTTGTTTTGTCTGGAAAGGGTAGCGAGTCATGGGGCCACCGACACGAACAAGTTCTAGCTTGTGTATTGAGTACCAAACAAACAATGAATATTTGGGCAAAATGTGTCGAGTACCAAATTTGAAAAAGTTCAAAGTGGTCAATTACCAATGTATGATCTATACTGTGGGTGGTCTATAAGGGAGCCATAAAGTATATTGAAGTTTTGGTTGTAGCCTTTCCATTTACTGATCATTCCCGATCCACTTCAAACCCAACCTGCAATTTCTCCATGTCACCCTTACCATCTCCACATTTCCAAAATCTTTCAGCATGATGCTGTGGGCAAACCCGGGATGCTGGTTTAACATGTTTTCCTCCAGTCTGTAGAATGGCACAAAAATATGCCAGTATAAATTGATATGTCCTGATTCCTATGCTGATTTTAGTCATGAGTTGACATCCTCTGTCAGTGTTGATTTTGAGATCAATTAATACATTTTCTGCTTCTGGGGGGGGGGGGGAAGGAAAAAGAAAGGTCAGTTGCTCTTCCTAGAGGAGGCAGATTTGACAGGTAGACCTGTGAGTATAATGATCTGTCAGAATCTCACTGACTAGGATCTTCAAGTCCAATCCCCTGCCCAAGGCAAGAGTCCTTATTGTATCCCAGCCAAATGGTTGTCCAATCTTTTCTTGAAGACCTCCTGAGATGGAGTATCCACAACTCCAGGAGGCAAGCTAATTCACTGATTGATTGTTCTTACTGTCAGGAAATTCTAGATTGTATCTCTTAATTAGTTTCCACCCCAATGCTTCTTGTCTTGCCCTCAGGTGCTTTGGAGAATCAGTCCACCCCCTCTTCTCTATGACAGCCCCTCAAGTACTAGTAGACAACTTTCATGCGAGGGCCTACAGCCACCACTGACGTGACAGAAAATTGTGTGCAAGGCTTGAGTTGGGAAATATTGCTTTAACATGAGGTCAGCTGAATGCAAAGTTATGCTGATTATGTACTGGGGATGAGGTGACCCATGAGGACATATAAAAATACAGATAGCAAGGCATTTTTGTGGTGCACCAACTGATGAGCCCTAAATGCTTGCAAGTCAAACTCTCATACCAGGTATCTTCAAGCCAACGATATTTTCTGGGGCAAACCAACCAGTTCCTGAGCAAACCACCTCAGTGCTCCCAGTACTCTGTGAATTAATAAACTGTGTTTCCAGGTTAATAAACACATATAGAGACCACAAAAGTTTCTGTTCACCGTGGCTAACAAGATCTGCATGGTAGCTAGGATTTGATAAGCTCTGTCAAGTTGGCCAATGTTAAGATTGGCTGCTTTTCTAGACTGCATCAAATGAACTTTTAATGTTTTCTGTCCCCAAATAGTGGGAAATGATTACCAAATTTTCACAGCTGTGATCTGAGGAGGTTCTAGGTTTGCAGAACAGGTGTGTTGGGAGATGCAGGTAGCCCTGGGGCTCAGGCTGTCCACCCCTGCCCCTCTTCTGAAGAGCTAAGTGGGTGGATTGATTCTTTTGAGGCATTTTAGGTATACTAGGAGTTGCCCTTCACATCATTTAGAAGCCCTTAGATTAATGGGGACCAAAGGACCATAGCCCATTCAGGATTGTCTTCAGAGTCAAATCTATCAGGATAGATTTGACTCTGTCATGGTGGCATAACTGTCCAATTAAACCTCCATCTTTTTTTTTTTTAGTTTCTTGAGTGTGCAACTGACATAAAAGACATGGCGTTTCTACTGCACTGCTGCAACCACCATCTTGACTTTTTTGACCCACCCTGTGTTGACCCATCAATGGCAATCAATGCCTTACTCCAAGCGAGTGTTTTTTTCCCCCTGCCTCTACCATGATATTTCATTCAACTCCAGCCATTTGTTAACGCAAACTTGCCTGAAAGCAAATAACCTTTTTTTTTTTAAAAAAATGTAAATATGGAGGGTCTCTCTCCCCCCACCCCGCTTTGTTCCATCTGCTGAAAATGTGCAGTAGTAGTTTTGACCCTTGTCTAAACCAGGCGAGCTCCTTTTCAGGCAAGTTTGGGAGGTAAATGAACTGTCTGGCTGCTTTTCTTGGCAACCTCGTCTATTAGTGGGAGGTGGCAGTAACGAGAACATGAGGAAGGCTGAAAGTGTTTACTTAAAACTTTCGCCAAATGGCTAGGGAGAGTTAAGATAAATCATAACTGTCAATGATGACAACTTTAGACTGCTACTAGTTCACTCCTGTTTATGCACTTTTCAAAAAGTTGCATTTGGAGGGAGAGGAATAGGAGATTCAGATTAGAAACAGGCGGCAGTTTTATTGACACATGCCATCCCATGCTGCAGTGTAAATCGTTTGGCCTCTCTTCCATAAACGACATGGCAGACTTGCAGGAAGCAGGCTGCGTAGCTTCACACAACACTTGAGAGCTAATATTTTTCAGTATGTCTCCAAAATATGTATCTCTGACTCATATTTCCCCAAAGAATAAAGTCCATACATCAGTGCAAACTTATTACTTTCTGTCTCCCTCCCTATTTCTCTACACACACACACAAACGCGCACACACACACACGCACACGCATACAGACACACACGCCAGAAGCAAGCCAAAAATGTTACAGTATTTGGCCATGTGGGATTGCTAAGCCGAATCCGTCTTTTCCTTTTCCCACTCTTGTCTTGTTTGCCTTAAGAAAGGAAAAATCCAGGATCTAATGTGGTAATTTAACTTCTGCTCTGATCTCAGGGTTTCATATGGAAAAGAACACAAGTTCATTAACCAGCCGTAGAAACTTTCATCCTTGAAAGTCCGTGGTTAAGCTGGCAACCATTTTTAAAAATTCAATGCTACATTAAGAAATTAAGCAATCTGATCCTTAATGGAGTTTTCTGCTTTTCATTGGGAAAGCTGCTGCAAATGTTTTTGTTTTGTTTTGTTTTGTTTTGTTTTTAAAGATGCAGGCACTGTATAACTAACCTTTTGTTAAAGTAGCTGCATAGAGATTCTTGAGCATATGTCTTATTTTGCTCTCATCCTGAAGTATCCACTTCTTTGTGTTTCATCATGTGCAACAGGGAGCCTTAATTTGTCCCATCTCTTTTGTGCAATCGCTTCATTTATTTATAAGGGCATATTTGTATATACTTGCCTGATGCTGAATAACAGTTCCCGGGCCCAAGTAAAAATTTGGTAAGTGTTCGTTTTCCTAGCAAAATCTGAATGTTCAGTGAGTGAAAGCATTTGACCAAACATGGAAAATAGCTGCTCATCTGATTTATTTTTCAAACTCTAGATATTAATCATCACTCTGGCTAAAGAACTGCTAAAGCAAACGAAGATGAGGGATGGACAATCTACTGTCTCCAACTACATGCAGTTCTAGTCCTCTTGTTTGCAATCTTAGATCATACCATGATAGTTAGATAACGAATCACTAAACGTTAACAGCATTGTTTTTGTTTTAAAATCAAAATAAAGGACAACTTCAATCTGTTCTTTGTGAGGATTGAAACACATTTCACTCAAAAAAATCTCTACCTCTGAACAGATCAACAATACCAACAACAAAAGACCTGTTCTCGCCATGACATCGTACCCTTTGGGGTCTCCCATCACCCCTACGGTGAATGGCCCATTGCAAAATGGTCTGTCTCCTGGATCATGTAATTCATACAAAGTTGAAACTTTAAGTCAAAGCTTCAACTTAATGCAAATTCTATGATCCAGTGAAAATATGATTCCATCTTTTTCTTTAATGTTCCTGATCCAATTTAGTAGGACCTACAGGTAAGTAACTGATTGGTGATCCAATATCACATGACTAAAATAATGAAGGGTAGGCACAGTTATATCAGTAGAAGACAGAACTGATAGAATACCAGCCATCTTGGCATCTTGGTGAACTGTGCAGATTTTTTCCATGCCGGAGATCACAGTACCACTCTCTGATACTACATCCTGGGTATTTTGTATATTTAATTAAAAGAATATCCTTGCAAGAGACCAAGACAAAGGAGATAATAGATAACTTCATGAGATAAGCAACATGACCTGACACCTATCTCTATTAACTCCAGAAAGCTCCTGAATTCTGAGAACAAAAATTCTTCATCTCTGAGTTTACTTTTAATTATTGTTAAAGTCATATCTTTCCTCTAGGAGCTTAAGGTGGCATATACAATATATAATACTTCTTTAATTATACCCACAATAAAAATTCAGGCATGGTCAGACACATAGCCCATGATCTTAGCTGGGGGTAAACCTGAACCTGATTTTCCCAATTCTAGCCCAATAGCTTAACTACTACGCTATAATAATCTAAGATTTGTAAGTATCTTCTCTAACATCATGAAGACAAAGACTTACAAAGTGTTTAGCTAATGAAGCTTAGGAATAGCACATGTTATAACTCCCTGGTTCCCAAATTATAAGACCGTCCTTGTATTTTGAAATTTAAATCAGAGATTCCTTGGAACCTGAAACATAATTGTAGTATATTAAGTTATCAGTATCATTGTTAAGCATGCCTGCAACCTTGTATTGTTCATTTACTATATATGCTGTATTTCTTGCAGTCTCACAGGATATGGGGCATATCTGATCTCTCAAGTTTGTTTATTTACATCTCACCTTTTAATATTTTTATAAATAATTCAAGGCAGAGAATACTCCTTCCTTCTCCTAAATTAACCCATTCATTGCCACTGCAGCCATCAACAATTTTGGGAGGGCAGGAATGGTCAACATCATACTCTTCTTACTCTGGCCGACTGTGAATACAGTAACTACCTGTATTTTTCTGCTTTGTGTTGAAAATGGCACTTGCCAGCTTGCGCCAGGTCAAGTATTGCTGTTTGATTTACCTTCATGGTGTTTTTTTAGTTTTCTTTTAGGCAAACCATCTGGAGTTTTATTTACTTCTGCACCTGGGAGCAGGAATGCCCCCTTGTCTTGGTCAATGGTCTTCTCTGCAGCTCTTTAATCTCTCTGTTGTAACTAATGTTAATAGTGTTCCAGTGCCATATTTGTTTTAATGTATGCCTATGTACAGAGAATCGTTGGTTCAAAACTTAATAGGATTTTGTTTTAGTTACTATTTTTCTTCCTCAGAGCTACTCACTTTTTCACTGGGCTTTTTTTTTTTAAGTTTGCCCAAATACCACTGAATTCCAAGAGATTTTTTTTCTTTGTTTTCCCATGTCTCAAATAGTCAAAATCAAATGATCTTTACTGGAGAAGATTTGTCTAAGCAAGGGACACAATAGCTAATGGAATTTTTTTTAGCCAACTCAGAGTTCAGCCAGCACAGGGCAGAAGTAACTCAAGAATACAGTGCTATTATGCCTTTAGATTTTCTAGATATTTCAATAAAGTGAGCACTAGAAAAGTCAAATCTAGGACTTTACTATCTTTAGTCGGATCACAATAATAAATCTTGGGTGTATTTATGCAGCTGGCATGCACTCAAGCTACAGGTTTACAATAAAAGAACGGAACATGGTTGTGGGAGCACTTAGAATCTACTAGTAAGTTGAATACTTCTTGAAGATAACAAATGAAGAATGCTTTTATTTAGATTTTATTTAGATCTCTTGATCCCATCATCCTGTGCTTTAATCCTCATCCTTCAGCAACTGTCAGGCAGCCTTTCATATGTACTGAGCATGCTCAGTCTCCCTAGTAACCCCCCCCCCTTCCCCAAATGCTGCTATGTGTTTCAGCATATTTTGAAGTTTTCTCACACCTGCTGATACCTCACATTTGTATAGAATGTACCTTTTGGATGCACCATTGTAGACTGGATCAATCAACAGATGGCAATAATAATCAAATGGCCCTGATATATCAGTTAATTAAAACAAACATACCATTTCACATATAACGCATAACCAGGCAGTTGTACGAATTAACAAGTATATTTACCTTCGGAACAAAGACTGAGCAAATAAATGCTACTTTCCAATAGGCAGCATTCTGTATGACTATCCCACTGAAGGAGTCTGTGTTTCCCCAGAAACTTAAAAAAAAATCCCCACATATAAATTATAGAATAAAAGCTACAATGGAAAGCTGTAGCATTTCGTGGGTTGCAATGCCTAGGCGTTTAGGAAAGAAATGCAAGGAAGAATCGGAGATGCAAGATAGATCCAGCATCCCAGCCTTCATCCATCCATCCTTGTGGTACTTGTTACCAGTTATCCAGTGGGTGAATGAATGAGCAAGCAGATGAGCAGAGCTGGGACTGCAGCTGAACAGCCTTCCCATTCTGTTTCTTGAATGACATGTGAAAGGCCAAAAAATCAAGCACCCAGGGTCCTATTTCCTACTTCTTCAACCAGGATGAAGACGGAGGAAAAAGAGCTATTTGAGCATGTTTGATGATTTAAAGGAGAGTTAAAAAAAAATAAACCCATGACCCATTGGGTCATCATCTCAGAGCTATTTCCTTACCTGAGCAGAGAAACAGAATGAGCATGGATGGGTAAAAAAACATGTGGGAGGGACTGCTGAGTTCTTGCTAGCTTTCCCATTCACTTTCCTTGTCGGAAGCTGGCAGGGAGCCCTGGAAATTATTATTATCATCTCTGACCATGGTGGCATGGCAGGACAGCAGCACCAAAGTGGCTGCAGCATTCCCAAATTTCAATCCCATGGGAGTCCTGGGTCCTAGATTTTGGACATGTGCGTCTAATTATCCCATTTGAGGTGTGCTGATTCAAAAACGGTTGCCCTATGATGCACCATTTCACTGAATGGAAGGCTACAAATAATCAAACAGTCACAAGAGTTGTGCTAGTGTGAATTCACATTACCTACTTATCAGAAGGTATAATCCAGGCAACGGGGGGGGAGGGGGGGAAGTATTGTTTTTATACTTTTTCTATTGGATTTTTTTATTGTTTGTAAATCGCCCAGAGTCACTGAGACCGACTCTGGAATGGCCATATAAATCTTCTACATACATAAATAATAAATAATATCATGACATTAGTCCCCAGTGGTGTTATAATCCTTGTTAAATTCTGCCTCTTCAACACCAACAGCTCTACTTGATTTTTCCCTATTACAATAGCAACAGCACTTAGACTTATATATCGCTTCACAGTGCTTTACAGCCCTCACTAAATGGTTTACAGAGTTAGCCTATTGCCCCCCCCACCCCAACAATCTGGGTCCTCATTTTATGGACTGTGGAAGGATGAAAGGCTGAATCAACCTTGAGACGGTCAGAATCGAACTGCTGGCAGCTGGCAGTCAGCAGGAGTAGCCTGCAGTATTGCATTCTAACCACTGGGCCACCACAGCTCTTATATTTGAAACATAAAGGTCTCCTTTTTCAAAAGCTCAAGGTGCTTTCAGCCTGTGGTTGAGCTAACTTCCTCATCTGAAAACACATACTCTACTTAGACAAATTACACATTTCTTAACTGGGGGGTTGTTTTTTTTTGGTCTATAAATCTCTATTATATTGAATCGAGGCTGAATACGTTGTGAAATTTTAAGTGCCTGGGTTTTGAAGAACTGTGAATTTAGCCCCCAGCTTAGCGTATGGTGCAGGCAGCACGGTGTTCACAGTTTCAGTGTATTTGTGACCACAAGCATTTTATGCACAAAAGCAACAACAAGTCGTAAAGAAAATGTTGATCTTCCGTAGAATACAAAGTATTAAAACCTTGAAGAAGTCCTTAGAAAACTGAATCCCATTACCTCCTAATCACGCCTCTGTGAATACTGCAGCTACGAAATGACCACAAATGTGTGACAATACAGCTGCTGTATTTTTCACATACTATAGGCTGTTCGTGTATTCTTCCAGCCTAAAGTTCAGCCACATCTAATGGGAAAGTAAGGTTTGCTTCCTGTTATCGCAGGACACCGTTTGTTTATTGTACATATGAAGTATAAAGACAATATACCCAAACAGTTTGTTTGTTTTTTTTAAATCAAATTAGTTTAGAAGTAATTGAATCACTTCTCTGGTACCATTCAAGGAAAAGCATCTGCAAGGTGGGTGAAAAAAAAAAGAAAGAAGGTCAGAATGGTGATCACAGCCACATAATTAAGGCCTTCTCCTTTTGGAGCATGGATTGACATCAAGAGGTGGAGGTTTAGCAAGAAGATTCTCATGACAATTGACTTTAAAAAAAAACAACAACTATCCTTATTGAAGCAGCTGCTTTCAAGAACAGGGAGTGATCGGATAACGTAGAGAGTAAAATATGACCAAAATAGACATTTCTGTTTTGAAATACGATCATAATTGAGGCCAGAACTTGCACTGCTAATCAAGGCAGCTGTTGAGTCATGCCCGATTTTACAATCATTTTTGCCGCGGTCATTAAGTGAATCGCCACAATTGTTAAGTGAAACACGTGGTCATTAAGCGAATCCAACTTCCCACCTTGACTTTTTTTATCAGATGCTAGCTAGGAAGTTTGCAGATAGGGATTGTGTGACCCAAGGATGCTAAATTCATTTTGATCGTGCGACTGCAGGCCCACCGCAATGGCTGCGAAGTGCAAGGAGGTACGTCGCCTTTTTCAGCACTGCTGTAACTTCAACCAATTGCCAAATGAATGATTGTAAGCTGAGGATTTCAATTTATCTACTGGTGATGGTAGGGTTGGATATAAGAGGCCCATTATGTTTTCTAACCGATATTTACAAATCAAGGGCAAAATGGTTGCCAGCTTTGCGAGACATCTCTGACTTTTCCCACCCAGCCACTGATCTTCCCAATTGTCATTTATTTTAGACCTGCTGGAGTTGTTGCTGATGTTGTGGCAGTTGTAAGTACGAGGACGGGGGTGTGGGGGGGGGGAGAATGAAGCAAGCATATCATCTTGACAACCCCTGGCAAGTTGCTATCAGCATACTAGCTTTGAAGATTTGTATTTGTCATTGCAGACGAAAAAAGTTATGCAGACATTATCATGAAAAACTTAAGGAGAAATTCCAAAGCACTTTGACGTGAAAGCCACGTGCGGCCAAGAAACATGTTCATGTCTTAAAAAAAAAAAAGTCATGAGCTTATTTGTACGATTTGTGTGTGTCTTTGTAGAAGTGAGCTGCCAAAACCAGTAAGTCCAAATGTTTTCCCAATCTTTGATTTGCAATACAATATAGGAAAGATCATGATACATATATACTAGAGACAAAGCATTTTCACTTTATTTAAATGGAATAGTTTGATGTTTTTAGCCTTGTCTCACCTACTTCTTTGTCGTGGTTGGGTCCATTTTTTGGAACACAGGATTCTTTTATCAAAGGTAATTGAACAGCAAGTGTGCATCCTTGAGGCGGTTGGACTATTGCCCAAATCTTTCTGATTTGGAAAATAGATTATCATAGCAAAGAGGTTTTGGCCATGCCTGGCCATGAAACCATGGGATAAGAAAGATGTATGAGTCTCATCTATTTTGCGGATATTATCCTGAGTTCTTTTGAAGTGCATTATATAAATGTGAAAAACATATCATGTAAGGCTTGGAGAGAAATAGCCCAAGAACATTTGGTTAGAAATCTAAAACAGATAATTTTTCAGATTTATGAAGGAAGCTTTAATTAGTAATTGCTTTGGAAGAAAAATGCGCTGCTCTATTTAAGCAGAATTTTGAAATGGATCCCAACATGGGTGTATGAAGGCAGCTGGAATATCAATGGAAAAACTGTGCTGTTCTTCTAAGATGCAAGATTGAAATCCATGACTCATTCAGTGCAGCTATACTTAGAGGTGAAAAGGGCATTCTTGGGGAACTGCGGCTCCATCAGTTTGGTATGTAGAATGAACTACAGTAAAAGGACACACACTACAAGTAAATACAAAGTGCTAAACTAACAAGAGATAAGGTGAATGATTTAGAAAGGCAAGGTCCTGGCTGATTCAAGTGGTTACAGACTAAGCTGATAAAAATTGGACATAATTTATTTGGATTTTCAGAAAATTTTGACAATGTTCCATACTACTGGTCTTTATTTAAGCTTCAGTTGACAAGATACAAGAAACTCTAAGGGAGTGAATCAAGGGATTATGGGAAAAGGCAGCTGGGGTGGGGGGTGCAGATAGGAGGAATGAGAGCAAATATGCTTTATTGCAGAGAGCCAGATTTACAAGGGCCTGATTAGGGTCAACATTTTAGGTATCTACGATTCGTGATCTATAAAAATGATACAGGCTAGTAAAACCTGCTGACAGTACAAGCATTGGATGAGACTTGGACTGCAAATGTAGTACACAGAAAAGCCAAGATTTTTTCTTTCTCAATCTCAAGTCGTTTATTTTGCCTTGTTTAGAAAGCATGGAGAATTGCCTATCTCTTTATAGCCTTCTGCTATCAGAGGCTAGTTTATACTGTCCGAGGAACAGAATCAGAAAAACATATCTTGCATTAAGATTAGGGTGAGAAAATATCATGAATAGAGGTGAATATATATGTCCCAGGATAATATTGCAGGATATGGGTCGGTTACCGAAACCAGAGGTTTTGTCTTCCAAGCTTTTGGAGTTTATTTTCAGGGAATTTCTCTATAGCAAGAAAATATCAAATGGGATCCTCTAGTAAAGCACTGGTTTTATTTTCTCAAGATCATATATAAGTAAAGGGAGTGAAGAGGCATTGATTTGCAGCAAACCATGAGGATCCCCAAACAATAACCTGCTTGCAAGGACATCTTTGTGTAAATGCTGCCATTACTGACTTGAAATCTAATATCTGATGCAAGTCCTTAAGACATGGTATTTGTGTGCTGATGTCACATATGTGGTCTTTTGTGTGGATGTGTGCTCTTTGTGGATGCTGATGCATTTATGCACTATAACAATTGAGACCAGAGTTTTTCAGACTAGGCAATTTTAAGGTAGCAATAGCAATGGCACTTAAACTTATATACCACACTATAAGGCTTTACAGCACTCTCTGAGCAGTTTATAAGTGTCAGCCTCTTGCCCCCAACAATCTGGGTCCTTATTTTACCGGCCTCAGAGAGATGGAAGCCCGAGTCAACCTTGAGCCTGTGAGAATTGAACTCCTGGCTATGGGCAGAGCTAGACTGTAATATTGCATTCAAACCACTGTGCCAGCAGACCTGACATACACTAGATATGCAGGGGTGGGCTTCAAATAATTTAGCAGCTGGTTCTCTGCCTGGTTGCTGGGTGTGCATGGCCATGGTGGACATGGCCTAGTCAGCCTCTTTAACCCCCCTGGAGTGAAAATGGGCTACGGAGGGGCATTTTTGCGCTCCCCAGGCTACGGAGGCTCTTTGGAGGCCAGAAATGGGCCCGTTTCTGGCCTTCTGGAATTTCTGGAAGGCCCATTTTTCATCCTCCCCAGGATCTAGAGGCTTTCCTTGAGCCTCTGGAAGGGCGAAAAAGCTCTCCCTGGGCTCCGGAGGCTCTCTGGAGGCCGGAAATGGGCCTGTTTCTAGCCTTCCAGAACTTCTGGGAGGCCTGTTTTTCACCCTCCCTGGGCTCTGGAGGCTTTCCTAAAGCCTCTGGGAGGTAAAAAATGGCCTCCCTGGGCTTCGGAGGCTGTCTAGAGGCCAGAAACGGGCCCCTAACGGAACTTCCGGGAGGCCTGTTTTTTGCCTTCCCGAAGCCTCCACATTTATTTATTTATTTTTTTTTTACATTTATATACCGCCCCATTCCGAAGACTCGGGGCGGTTTACAGCTTATAA
>JANHFL010000972.1:148979-161756 GCA_032468155.1 Oxyrhabdium leporinum
ACACTTTCTTCTCTAGAAATCATTTCAATTTTCCAATTCTGTGCAAATACAATTCTAGCTGAAATTAGTACATACAAGTTAAATGTTTTCTTAAGCTTAGTACTTGATAAATAACTAATGTTGCCCGTCTTAACAGCAGCGAAGATTATCTTCGCGCCATATTGGAAAAATGAGGAAACCCCGCGAGACGGAGAGATAAATTAGGAAGATGCTAGATTGCGCAGAAATGGATAGACTCGCTTAACGACTGCATCGATTCGCTTAACGACCACGGCAATTTTACATGTTGTAAAACCGGAGGCAACTCGCTTAGCGACCGCTTTCCTTAACAGCAGAAGTCCTGGTCTCAGTTCTGGTCGTGAAACAAGGACTGCCTGTAATTTGTGTGCCGAAATCGTTCTCCTCCTCCTCCAGAGGTTGCATATATTTGTGTATCGTATTCCAAAGGGTAGAATATATTTGTGCATCGTATTCCAAAGCAGCAGAGGGTTAATAATTCGAACTCCCCTCCCAGTTCCAGGGAGTCCTCGACTCGCGACCCCCGAAGGGAGCCCCGAATTTTCCAATCGCTAAGGCGAGGCGGGCGTTGAGCGGGCTTAGCCCCATTTTGCGAGCTTTCCCTCGCCCCGGCGGTGAAGTGAAACCCCTGCAGTTGTTAAGACCAGCAACGCGGTCGTTAAGCGAATCCTGCTCCCCCGCGGATTTTGCTCGTCGGAAGTTCGCGAAAGGGGTCACGAGTCCCTTTATTCGGTGCCCTTCCAACGGTCACTCAACGAACGGTTGCAAGCCGAGGACTACCTGCACAGAAATTGTCGTGTGCGCGCGCCGCGCCGCGCCCCCCCCCCCGGCCTCCCAGATCGCCTCCTTATCCATGTGGTTTTTAGCTCTTGCCCCCAGGGGTCACCTTCAGAAGAAAGAAGAGTTCCCAGCTGCGGCGGGGAAGCTCCATGTTGGACGGGATCAGAGCAGCAAACGGGTGAGTCCTCTTTCCTCGACAGCCGGTTGTAGCACCAGACAAATAGGGATTGCGGAGGGCAGAGGAAAAACACAGCGTTGGGTGTACGTCGTGCCCAAAAAAGAAAAAGAGTGTCGAGAGTTTTATCGAGCAAGTACAAGGAGCAAGTGCAACCAACAGTGGTTTGTATCGAATGAGTAGGCTTTTATCTACCGTAGGGATACAGAGAGGGGTGGGCTGCTGGGGGGGGTTCGGGGCGGTTCGGGCGGACCCTTAGCGAAGATTCTGCGGGGATCACCGAACCCCCAAATCCCACTCCTAGCTGGCCCGGCTCGCTCTGCCCCACCCCACGCAGCCCGCTGTGGATGCAGGTTAAGTGCGGAGCGCGCGCACGGAGGCTCGGGGAGGGAGAAGAACGGGATTCCGTAGAGCGTCCAGAGCCCGGGGGGGAGGGGGGAGAGGCCATTTCTGCTTTCCCCGAGGCTCCGGGAAAGCCGCTGGGCCCCGGGGAGAGTGAAAATCGGGCTTCCCAGAAGTTCGGGGAGGCTGGAAACAAGTTGTTTCCAGTCTTCCCAGAGCATCCGGAGCCCGAAGGAGGCCGTTTTCGCTCTCTCAGAGGCTCCAGGAAAGCCTCTGGACCTCGGGGAAGGTGAAAACGCCCCTCCCCTCATGCTGCAGGAGGCTGACTAGACCACGCCCACCATGGCCACGCCCACCCAGCAACCGGGCAGCGAACCCGTTGCCGATGTTTTTGAAGCCCACCCCTGGATGTAGTGTTGGAAGAAATGTCCATTTGGGTTCAGCTCCAAGCGGGGAGAAAGACGCTGGAAACATGGAGGCTGTTTGGAAAGATGGTTTAATGGGGGACAGGACCACAAGGTTTGAGGTGCTGGGCAATCGAGCACATGGGTGAGAGAGATTTATAACCTCTGTTGGGCTTTGAGCTTGCTTCCCGTTCCTGTGGCAAGAAATGTATCCTGATTGGTTGTCGGAGTTCCATGAGGCCATTCAGGGGTAACTTTGTAGGTTGTCTTGAGTCTCAAGCTTGGTTGAAACTTGCTGGGTGATGTAATGAAGGGGCTTTGGGCGATTCCTATTACGGCTTAACGGCTTTGTCCTGGTTTGGATCCTGAGTGAGGGCTAATCCTATCACCCTAGAGCTGAAGGTCTTTTGTCTTGTAGATAAGCTGGCACCAAAATATCAGCTGGGGCTGAGTTTCTGTGTCCCTTTCTATTTCTCTTTTAGGGGAAATATTCTGCCTTTTTAAATATTTCCTAGAATATTTCATTCTAGGAGAGGGGTGGTTGCTAACTTTCTACGGTAGGATTACTATACATACACGTGCTACAAGCAGTAGCTAAACAAACAGCAATTACAGCAGGGAAGAAACTCTGCAAACCGCAAGCACTCTAGCAGGGCCTCCTCTTATTACACAGGCTCTTAAAGGGATAACAGCCAAAAACCCTGTGGACTCATTCCCATCACTGCTTCAGTTGGTCAGCTCTTAAATTATCACCTTGACAGACAGTCTGAATTCTCCATCAAGAGAAAAACAGTAAAGCACTCCTTCATTTCAGGATCTTGACAGACTTGAACATTGGGCACTGCCTAACAAAATGAAGAGCCACCAAGAGGATTAGGGGACCAGAGGCTCAAACATATCAAGAACGGTTGCTGGAATTGGGGTTGTCTAGTTTAATGAAAAGAAGGACCAGGGGAGACATGATAGGAGTCTTCCAGTATTTGAGGGGCTGCCCCAAAGAAGAGGGAGTCAAGCTGTCCTCCAAAAGCACCTGAAGGCAGGACAAGAAGCAATGGATGGAAACTAATCAAGGAGAGAAGCAACCTGGAACTAAGGAGAAATTTCCTCACAGTGAGAACAATTAATCAGTGGAACGACTTGCCTCCAGAATTTGTGAATGCTCCAACACTGGAAGTTTTTAAAAAAGAGATTGGACAACCATTTGCCTGAAATGGTATCGGGTTTCCTACCTGAGCAAGGGGTTGGACTAGAAGACCTCCAAGGTCCCTTCCAACTCTGTCATTCTGTTCTGTTATTCTGTTATAATGTACCTATATCCTGCATTGCACATGGCTTGAGAGGAATGATTCCAATTTTGTATGTTGATAATTCAGTGTGTTTTAATTCATCCATTGCCAGTCAATTTAATCGTATATTGGAGGACCCCTCGGGCTAATGTTCTAAGGGTCATTGAACCTTCTCTTCCTCTTGCTTTCTCTCTCCATTCCTTCTTTGATTCCAAAGTTCCTACCGTCCCTGATGGATAAATTCAGAATTTTGAGACACAGTCAACTCCTGTTTCAATTTGCCCAAAGATGTCAGAATGCTCTGCAAGAAGGAAAAAGCAAAATAAATTAACCACCATGCTGTCATTTCAGTTTCTCAGTTGGAGCCTGGGCTCAGCTTCTCTCGTGGAGAGGAACCAACCGTCACAGGCAGGAGGCATAGAGTGTGTAACAATAATCCTTAAGGCAACACGCCTAATTTGCCTTCTTCTGTTTAATGCCATGTCAAACAGAAGGATTGCTACACATTTCAGATGGTGTATGTGCTCCCTTTCCTTAACTTGAGTAAAATTTGATTTACTTCAGAGCTCCATGAGAGATGAAGGATATGACAGGTTCTGAGGATGCCTAGTTCTCTGCTCATGCCAAAAAATTCCCCAAAGGATAAATCTCGTTTCCTGCCTTACTTCACAGACATTAATTTTTTTAAACAAGTCATGTTCTGTGGTTTGGATACTATGTTTATATCAGTGTTTTGTTTCCAGTCTCAGGAATGATAACGACATGCTAGTCTGTAATCCTCAGCGTTTTCTTGAGGGAGAATTCACGGTGACTTAATCACAGTTTTACTTTTAAAAAAAAAAATTATTTGCATGAATTTGCCTTTAAAGATAAGCAGCAGTGAGCTGCTGACATTTTCCAGGTATAACTAGGAAAGTATGCGAACTTGAGCTTTTACCTCAATCTAAACTATGTTTCCGTGATTTTAGGTCACCCTTTGATATATTTATATTCAAAGACTTTATTTATTTTAGAAAATATGGAACTGGAAATTAAGGTTTAATTTTTAAAAGATGGTCTTCATTTAAAATGGCTTATGTAAAAAAATTGTGTTATCCAATGGAAATTACACAATTCTTGTTTATAGTTCTGGGCATTAAATAGCCACTTTGTTCCACTGGATCTAATTTTATTGTAGTTTCCAGAGAAAAAAACTATTTTAGTCTGTTGCAGATTAACAACACCTTAAGAATTAAAAAAAAACACCAATTCTCATGAACATTTCATATACTATTATTCACTTAACTGGTATATTCCTTTTTCTCCTATCTGCATTTGAATGCTGTTTATTTAGCAAGAATTGGTCAACATAGCTAAATATTTGAGTGTTTGTGTTATCCTTGGTCTTGATGTTTAAATAATGACTTAGGGAATCCTATAACATTTGGCTGTCTTAATAATTTTGTAATACCTAGATTCTTTTTTTTTTTCTTCACTTAGAAGCTAAATCCAATCTGACATGGCATGGAATTATAAATGGACAAATTGCTGTATCCAGCTGGGAGAAGTTTGCAAAATGCAGTTCTTCTGTTCATTTATACCTTTTTGGGGGACAGTACAAGCAAACAAACAAACACATTTTTCCCCCAATTTTGGACTAGTCCAAAATTCTTACTAGTTGAGAATCTTTGCTATATCCAAACTGGATTACCTATCTCTTCAGTTCTGTCTCTTCAGCTGCGGATCTCTTTGATCTATCTGTGACATCCGGAGTGCCCGCCTAGGAACTACAGGATTTGCAATACTAACTATGGAAATTCTTTAAACAGTGCTGAGCAAATATAGTTTTCTGGGATTATTTTCATTAAGTAAATTGAATTTCATAGATCCATTGTGAGCTTGCTAGCTTTGATTTTTTTTTTTTTTAGAAAGAAAAGTCCTGTGATCTGTTTATGCATAAACATCCTTCACTTCAAATTGCATAGGCCATACTCTTTAAGACCACGAGGTCCCTGTCGTTAAGCTCTTTGCTATTTATATCAATATGCTTATGAAATTTCATACCTTTCAAACAAAGTAGGCTGAAAACATTGGGCTACCAGCAAAGTGCCTGGCTAGTTGGACATGAGTTGATTCTCTCTGAGCAGTTCACTACAAGGCAACAGCTTCCTGAACTGAGAAATGCACATATAGTTTAGACATATTAAACTCTGTCCTGCTACCACTTAGAAGACATTGGTGCCTTCTAATGGATTTGTGCCAAACCAGGGCAGAGCAGTACCATTACCCCTTGTCATCTGGATAGTTTTGTTGAGGCACATTAATGCAACTTTTCAATTTTTGAAAATTGGGATTGCTCTTTTAAGTCATGTTTAAGATTATAACATATTGATATCTTTCAATCCACTTCACCAATTCTGGTCTGAAACCAAGCATTTTAAAATGTTGAAATAAGGTTGCCTACTTTGCAACCAGATCATCGATTAAGATAATCTTGGATTCAGTTTCTATTTTCATAACCATTAGCTCCTCTTTCAGCTTGGTGTCATCTTTTGTTAAATATTCTGTATTTTTTCATCTCTTTTATTATTGATGATAGCACCTACATTGTTATTTCTTTCTAGCGTGACAAAGAAACATTTATCAACATTTTTTTTCAATATGATCTATCAAGGATCTACAGGATCTATCAGTTGCATTGTTTAGCCTCCTAATTTATTGATTGAACAACAAGAACATAACTGAGGAATAGCTGAAATCAAGGCATTCCCAAAGGGTCCTTATTTATCATGAGCCTCGGTGGCACAGTTGTTAGAGTACAATACTGCAGGCTATTTCTGCTGCCTGCCAGCTGCCTGCAATTTGGCAGTTCAAATCCCACCAAGCCCAAGGTTGACTCGGCCTTCCATCCTTCCAAGGTCGGTAAAATGAGGACCCAAGTTGTTGGGGGCAATATGCTGCCTCTGTAAACCACTTAGAGAGGGCTGTAGAGCATTGTAAAGTCTAAGTGCTATTCCTATCAGGATAACAATTTTGTTAAAAAAAGAAATGGGTAGTACAATTGGATTTTTTAAAAAAGAATCATGCTTGCTTTTTAAAATTATACATTTATTGTATATGTATACACACACTAAATGCTTATATTCTGATAGTTAGCTGTTCTACAGCCTTATTAAAACAAAATAGATTAGTCAGTGGTTATTTGACTCTACTCTTTTACTTATTCATTTAGTAAATTTGTATCATTGATAGCTGAAGTCTGTTCACTGTTTACAAGAAAACATAACAGCAGAATTAATATTTCTGCAGGTCAGATGTTTGTTCAATCTCAGCCCAATTTGCCTGTTCTTCAAGAATCTTAAACCATCACAGAGACAAAGTTATATCTGCAACTTCCATTAATACTTTAGGATGCAGTTAATGTCACCCAGAAGACCTGAATTTATTTCGAACATCTAGGTGGTCCCATACCATCACTTTACAGTATGTTTGTTTGGATTTCCAGTCATCATTTGATTGTTGTTGTTGTTTTGCCAGGATAAGCAGAGTTTCTTTTTCATAGAAAAAGTAGGAGCCGAGATCATTCCCTTTCTCTCATTGACCCAGGGACCTTTCTTCTCTTCTCAGCAGACTTGCAATTGTTTTACCTTCCCCTTAAAAAGTTACTTCTACATTTCTTCTGATTATTTTTAGTACCTTTCCCATACCTAAACTAATAGAGATTTGAACCCAGCTTTCCTACAAAACGCCATCTTTGTCTTTTATAAGAAACCCCTAATGTAGGTCTCATTGAAATATAATTCTTCAGTACAAACATACAAGAATAGACATATTTAGGAAGCCGTATCTAGTATCTTTACAATCCTGTACACATGTTCAAACTAGTCACAGTAGATTTAAAAAAGAGAAAGCAATCTGGTCCTGATTGCCAAGACACACTGAGCAAGGGATTCAGAAAGATTCTTAATTCAATGGAGGTGCCGCTAAATGTCTAGGCTAATTATTTGGAGGCTTCCCAAACTTCATTCATCTGTCTAAGCCTTCAACCATTTATCAATGACCTACATTTTTTTGTTTTGGACAACTGAGCTGAAAATCTGTGATTTCAAGTCTCATTCATCTGCTACAATTTGTCTCATTTCGACCATTTAACGATAACTGGGGATGATTTCACAGCCTGTTAATGTAAGCTGAATCAAACCTGGGTTCGATATATACCAGTTTTCTTCTATTATTATTTCTGACTACTTCCATTCCATCCTGACCATAAATTATTGAGAAATGTCCTCCTACAATCTGAGAAATTGCCACTGGGAAATGTTGACTTTATCTTTGGACAGTCAGGGTTAAATGCTATATTCTCTATGCAAACCTAGCCTGAGGGACAGTCAGGGCCCACTGCTTTTTGGAATGTCTCAAGCAGTCCTGGGAGACCGGCATTGTTTGTTTCTAAAGATTTACAAGAATACTTTCGCAAGACAAGCGGTATTTGCCTCCATGTCTGTGACTCAGCCTGCAAATATCTGCCCAAGTTGCATCGCCTTCACAGCTTTTTCTTCTCAAGGAGAAAATGTGCCCTTGCTCTAGAAGACAGATCTCCAGCAACTAAATTATGCATCAAAATATTTACTACACAGTAGTCATGTTGTTGCTCAAAGTATATCTCTGTGTACACATACATAAGGGAAACAAAGCTGATTAATATGAAGCAGGAGAAGTGGTCTAATTTCTACTCCTCTAACATCTTTCAAAGAGATGGAAGGTGGTTCTTTATGCTCCTCAGCTCCAAGGAGAGAAGACGAGACAGAGCAGCTGCTTTTCAACCAGCGTGTCAGTTCAACACACAGTCGTTTGTTTCCATTCAACAAACAGAGCACAGGAGGACTGTTTGTGGATATGTTTCATGGGAGCACGCATAAATTTTGCCTTTGGAAGAAAAGCACCGATTTTCTACTTTTGTGCAGTAATCTTTGCACTTATAAAAACTAAACAACACCCCCCCCCCTATCTAGTCTCAACATTCAATACCTATCTTCCCTCACTATCAGAACGAAACTTCTTGGATGAGAAGCGAAACTTCTTCTTCCTCAAGGAAAAAACAGTCCAGGTGCCTTTCAAAAAAGCACCTTTGAAAACAACTATGACCTGGATGACTGAGAATTTCCACAGACATTGTTTTAGATGATGAATGCATTAAAAAACAACAACAGTCAACTATAATGCAAATGGCTTGCATCACACACACACCAGGCTAGCTGATTAAAGATTGTCCATTAGAGGTACACAAATGCTGGATGTTTGTGGCAAAACGTAAGACAGTGACTGCTGGCAGATCCCCAAATGTTGAATCCGGTTATATTTCTCTAAGCCAATTACTACTAATAACTTAGTAAAGAAATAATAAATGAATAATGGTTGGTATGATTGTGTTTGTTGTCTTGCATGGAGGTGCGGGTGGGGCACTTGTGGGTTTTGTATTGTGGATTTTAATTTTGTAAACCACCAGGAATCACCATGTATATGTTGGGCAGCCATATAAATGTGCTAAATCAATAAACAAACCAACCAATAAATAACCTAGGGCGCATGTAGCACTTTGGCAAATGGACAAATGATGATTAGGGGATAGAGGGCACAGTTTTTCTCCCATCTGCTTCCCCCCATTCTCATGTATTAAATGAACAAAGATCTATGAGATTCTTGAACTAATTCCAAGTTATTGGATAACAACATTACACAAAAATATACCTTTGTCAAATCTCTTGTGGATATTATTTTCTTCTCCTTCTCTCTCATTTATACTGATAAGTTTTTGTTGTTTTTTATCTATATAAAATTGCAAAAGGTTGGACATTTTACAGTTGGATAACATCAAGCACGGACAGGTTAAAATGTGATTAGTAAAGAATACACCAAAAGAGTGAGAAAATTGTTAAAGACAAAACTGCATGGTGGAAACACCAACAAATCCATCGACACCTGGGCCATATGTCTGATGCGATACGCAATCAAATATTGACAGATTTCCAAATACAAATCAATAAAGTCTTGGCTCATAACACACTAGATTTAATTGTGATTGAAAAGAAGAAAGTGGTGATATCAGGAGCTAGTAGAATAGAAGACAAAGAATTAAAGAAGATCATGAAATATCAAGATCTAAAAATTGAAATGGAAGATTATGACATAAACTGGCCTTAGTGATCCTAGTGATTATCGGCACATTGGAGGCCATACCAAAGATGTTTCAGTAGCCCTTAGAAAATCTCTGCATTAGCAACATTTCCATCTGTCAATTACGAAAGGCCACACCACTTGGATTCGATACCACGCAGATACATTATGACATCCTAAGTTCTTTGGAACAACTTGATGTGTATGAAGGTCAAGCTCAGTTAAAGAAGTGGCATGTTGTGATTTCACATTATTATGTAAACAACAACAACAACAACAATGATAATGATAATAATGATAATAATGATTATTATTAATGATTGTATGATGTTAAATGGCAACTTTGCTTGGAACTGCTTACATACTGCAGCAATACCTTTAATATTATTAAACAATATCTGCCTTTCCCAGGTCCTTGGGATGTTCTTCATAGGTGAACAAAAATGTGAAATCCAGTCTGCTGATTGTATCATAATACAATACTGGAACTGCCTATGTGCTTAGATGCTACCTTAATAATTCTTAGGTTCTTGATTAGTACTTGAAGGATTAAGTTTCCACCACTCTTAATTCATAATCTAACTGTAGGTTACCCATGCATAATAATATTATTTTGGGGAATTACAGCACTATCCTAATTTAATTTTTAGGCAATGGAAAATTCAGAGATGGTCCCACCATTAGGTAATTTGAGACAGTGGCTTCAAGAAACGTATGCAATAGACGTTCATAACGTAGGATCTGCTGTGTCTCCCCTAAGCTATCTTTCTGTCCTCAGGTACAAAGAATCTGTCCTATTCCTTATGTTGAATAAAACAAAACAGAGATTTCTGCTTCTGGAAGAACTGAGTTCAAGAACCCCTCTCCTTATTCAGAAGATATTTTAAATCATTTTGCTCAGCCCTTTCAGAGTTTTGATGTTGATATATTGTATATGTGTGAGAGACAGAGCTTTTGAAACTTGAAGAAAATGGATATAGCATTTGCAAATCAACCAAGCAATTAATCAAGCAAACTCTACCCTACCTAAACTGCAGTTTATATTTACGTGAGAATCATGTTTGCTGTGATCCATTTAATCATGGAATAACTGAACAGCAACATGCATGTGCCAATTCACCCTCCAACAAATGGAGTTAAATTTATAAGAAAAGGTGCTTCTAAGTGGGGAAGGAAGAGGCCGTATGTTTTAAAAAGAGCATTCCTGTGCAGGTATGATTAGTAAGCAAACCTCAATAAAGAAAGTTGGATTCAAGTTTTGAGTAAGCCTGGGTAGGATTGGATCCTAAAATATGGACTGGTGTGTTTAGTCTAGAGCTCTTACATGTCCCCAAATATATGTTTTATTTAATGTGATATGCTGTCTCTCTTAGCCTGAGAGTTCTGATTCCTCTGAATAGAGAAATAACAATAATCTCTTCATTCCCCTCTGATTGTAGCAAAATCCTGTCATTAGAATGGATAACCTTTACTCCTTATTTACCAACACAAAAAGCAAAACATAGGATTATTGTGCAATATCTTTGGATTTGTTATGTTTACAGTCCGGACACTGAAAGAAGGATGGATGGTTCTTTCCTCCATTTTCTTTTTTACAACAACTCAAAGCAGCCCAAAGTCACAAAGTGAGCAACATGTCAGGGAGACTTAAAACAGGATCTTCATGCCTCACCAGATCGCCATCCCATCCCATCTCTCTCTTTAATGGTCTGAATGGGGTTTATTTAGTTTATAACTGCCCATTGCTTAATTATAATGACATGGAGAAGATCTATGGCCACATTTGTAAGGTCCTCCCATGCCTCATTTTCTAGCAGGAGCATTCATTGGCTCGAAATCCACCCAGATGAGCTGCCAACTCTTTCACTAAGCAGTTGGGTGATAAGTTGTTTCTTCCAAGTGTATTTCTGTGATCAGCAAAAGGAATGTTACACAACCTAGATAAGGGCATCCTATCTGTCTTCCCAGAAGACTGGAAAATTGCAGGTGCTTCTGTAGTTTTTGCTTTAATCCAAGCAAGTTTATCTCTTCTTGCTACACCTCCAGGAATTAATCTGAGTCTTTGAGGATCACTTTTAAACTTCTACAGATGCACACCAAGGCCTAATGCAATGCAGCGTAAATCTAGGTATGTGTGTTTTAAAGAGCAATGTACTTCTTTCATTTAGCTGAGTCTTGCAAACTTCCATTCTTTAAAGGCTCCCTCTTTTATTAAACCCTGTGGCAAGCTAAGCATGAAGATAACTTTGTTCATAAGCTCCCTCCAGACAAGATGTGTTTTTTTTCTCTCTCCCTGATAGGGATGGACAGATTGGTTTATCTGTGGACTGTGTCAGTTTCACATGTGTACTAGTCATAAACCTGTCATATATTTCAAGTACAAGCACACAAATCACACATTGATTGCAGTCTGTTTTAAAACAGACATGTTATAACTGAGAATAGTATAAGTGTGCAGTAGCACATATTGTGGCATGGCAATAGGGCACTGAATGAAAGAAACAGCTTAAAATCTCTACACAATCCGAGACCTTTCTCGATGCCCTTGGGCAAATCCCTTTCTTTCTCCAAAATCTAAACAATGCTCAAGAGTTGAAATTCCATGATATAAATCACATATTTACTTTGCTCTTCTCTGTAAAAAAACGACAACATGTTTTTACAGAGAAGAGCAAAGTATATAATTCACATCATCTGGGGTGGAAGAGCTTTAGCTTGCATTGCTTTTAATGCAAACATGGCAGAACAGTCATTCAGTATAATTTCAATTGCAAAATACTCAAGTACTCATTGTGAGGGGTTCTCATTATTGTGACCAGAAGGGCTGGGGAAACTATAGTCTTCTTCAGACTGCTGAGCTACCATCTCACCACTCACAATATAAAAACATCCTCTAGGCCAGGGCTGTCAAACTCCCTGCCCGTGGGCCAGATGCGGCACGCGCTGGCCACCCCCACGCCCAGTTGAGCGAAGGAAAAAGTCCCGATATGTCGCACGATGCCACCGTGATGATGTGAGATTGATACCCCTGCTCTAGGCTAAAATATCATATGAAGTAATTCTTTTAACAACCCGAGAATGCTACTACCACTGCTCTGTCAATGTTTCTTATAGTTAGTGGAAAGGTGCTGAGCTTTTTCAACATTTTGCTGCTATACCCTGTTTGATCACTAAGAGAGTATCACAAAGACTTTGCTCCGAGCTGGGATCAGCAACAAAATGGCCACCCTCTGGTACTATTCCAGTTCATCTTCCAGTAGCTGCAAATGTTGGACTCTACTTACGGCTCCACTCTTTAATTTTTTTTCTGAAATCTTGGTGCCCTGTGAGACCAGAAAAGAAGGAAAGTAGCCAAGTAGTTGAATATGTTTCATGGACAGGGAACTAATTTAAAAAATATATATTAAAAGGAAGGGGGGGAACAAAAGTAGAAAACAGCTGAGTGAATTTGAGGTGATTTATCTGGATTAGGATTTTTTTAATGTCTGAGTTAGTTTTTAGGGGGATATTCAATATGACCTCAAAATCACAAAATACATACTGGCAAAACTACTTCTTATGCATCCTTTAAATGTGCATACATTTGATGGAGGGGGGGGGGGGGCAGATGATGGATCAT
>JANHFL010000972.1:177244-189791 GCA_032468155.1 Oxyrhabdium leporinum
ATCTATCTATCTATCTATCTATCTATCTATCTATCTATCTATCTATCTATCTATCTATCTATCTATCTATCTGACTTGTTTGCCACCCATGCCCCTTCTGCCAGCACAAGCGGGACGGATGGACCAATCCCATCAGGATGAGATGCCAAATGCCATGATTTTGCCCATTTCCCCTCTTAGTCAATGATTATAAAGCTTCAGCCTTTGGAAACAAGAGTCCAAGCTGAAGCAAGGCACCTCTGATTTGGCCTGAGCAGAATCTAAACTCTTAAGAGATTGCAAAATGGATTACGCTTCAGGGTATTCCTTATTAACAAACACAGGAACAATCATCTTCAAGCTCCTCCCAGGACACTCTGAATACTCAATGTCCTTCTGGCTTTAGACTCCTAGGATGGAAGTGAAGATGGCAGATTTATCCATCTCTCACTCCACTTGCTGATATTTTCTAAATATTTCCCATGGCGGGGAGATCAAGAGGGACCTTTCAATCATTTGGACCGTATATACTCTTTCCCCCTGGCAGTTCTCACTACGTCTCTTCTGGGAGTTTTCTGGCCTTATGAGTCCAGCATCTTACAAAGAGCCAACTTTGATCACTTTTGTATGCCTTGATCACCTTCCAGTCAGATCACATGCTTTGCATGGGGCTGTTCCTGAAAACCATCTGGAAGCTTCAGTTGGTCCAAAATGCAGCAGCACCAACCTTCATGGACCTACGCCACTATCCCTATGTAACACCACTACTCTGTGAGCTCTGCGAGCAGTGGCTTCCCATAAACGTCCAAGCATGCTTCAAGATTCTGGTTAATCAGCTTTAAAGCCTTACATGACATACAACCAGGTTACTTGAGGCCTGCCTTCTCCTAAGAATAGCTTCCCACCGCAAACACTGCTATAAGGTGGGCATGCTTCGGGTTCATTCTTTTTAATCTTGCCATCTTATAGGACCTAGGAATGTGCCTTTTTTATGGCTGCCCCTGTTCTGTGGAACAATCTCCCCCCCCCATTCTGTTTAGGTTCCAGCTCTGCTTGCCTTTAGCCAAGCTGTTAAGACCTGGCATTATATTCCCAGGGGAGAGTCTATGGAGATTCTCAGTCATGGTGGTCCCCTTTTTAGGAGGCAACTGTCTTGTTTTTTTCTTTTGAAGACATTTAGCTTCTCATCCAAGAAGCTCCTTCAGCTCTGACTGGATATAAACCCTTCCATTTCCCCACCTATGGCATAAAGCTAAAGCATAAAACTGTGCTTTAACTCAATGGAGAATCTGCTTTCAGAAGAAAATTGGGATCAGGAACCACCTTTTGTCTCTAGTCTAAGAAGAGAGTAGGTACTAATTTAGGTGCTGGTGAGTAATAACATATCTTGTTCCTTTCCAATCTCTAAAAACAAATTTGTCCCTATTTCCCTTAAATATTGAGGGTCATGTTCTTGTGCCTCTTACGTTCCAGTCACATTGCTTATGCATAATAGGCCATTAATCTTTCTCTCCCCCTCCTCTTTTAAATTTCTTTAAGAAATGGCAGACTCTAAAAGGACAATTAGCGATAAGTAATATCAGGAAAGGAGAAACTGAAGACGGTTCTGAAGAATGAGCATTTGCCTCCATTTTTTTTCCAAGCTGCCTCCCGCGAGGCAGGCAGCCATGTATTCACCAGTCATTTTCTAGCAAATATTATACTGTCCAGGAATAATATTTCAGGTTACAGCAGCTTCTGGTTTTCTGTGCCATATCATCTTACAATTGCCCCCAAATTGTTTTGGAATCACATTTCCTCTGGCAAGCAGAAAGAGCCCTCATTTTGGATTAGGATGTACAATGCACAGCGCTCCCTCCCTGCATCAATAGAGCAGCTTTAATGTCAGAATGAAAAATGATAAAGCATAAGTTAAATAGCAACCATATGTTTTCTGCAATAGATCTCCATGTTTCTCCACTTAGGTAAACAAGAGCCTTATCTCTGAATGAAATCTGCACTTGGGGATCCCTGGGCTTGTCTCTCACAAACTGCCCTATGGAGCAAATGGCTTCAAAGGGAGACAAAGGGTTGTTTTTTTTCTACCACAATCAAACTATTCTTTTCTACCCACAATGATTCCCCATGTCTGATTTCCCAGATCAATGGGATGGTCCTTTTCTCGATTTTCACACAAACTAAAGATTCCAGACCACGCTATTCCACTTAAATACATAAGAAAGACTGAAGGCTAAAACATATAAAGAATGGTTAGTGGGTTTGGGTATGTCTAATGAAAAGGGGTGACATGATAGCAATGTTCCAATATTTACAGGGTTACCACAAAGAAGAGGGAGGGTCAACCTTTTTTCCAAAGCACCTGAAAGCAGGATAAGAATCAATGGATGGAAATTAATCAAGGGGAGAACCAACCTAAAATGAAGGAGAAATTTCCTGACAATGAAAACAATTAATCAGTGGAATAACTCGCTTCTAGAAGTTGTGCGTGCTCCAACACTGGAAGTTTTTAAGAAGAGATTGGACAACCATTTGTCTGAAATGCTTTAGGTTTCCTGCCCGAGCAGGGGGTTGGACTAGAAGACCTCAAGATCCCTTCCAATGTTGTTATTCTATTAAATAGCACCAGTGATTTTTTCCGTTTCCACGTGACGAGCTCAGAAAATTATCACTAAGTCATTTGAACAAAGAAAAGCTACCAATGTTTGTTTAAAAATTGGGGGGACATAAGTAAATATGGGGGGAAATCTTATTGGCATTGTTGTCACCTGTCTTTTTTCAATGTGAATATATTTTTCACATAATAGCAATAGCACTTAGACTTATATACTGCTTCACAGTGCTTCACAGCCTCTCTAAGCGGTTTACGGAGTAAGCCTATTGCCCCCAACAATCTGGGTCCTCATTTTACCCACCTCGCAAGGACGGAAGGATGAGTCAACATTGAGCCTGGTGAGATTTGATGATAATTAAGTACTTAAATGTTTCTCATTCTGAAGAGTTAACATAATTTATGGCTGGAACCAGTTGTTGTCTCATTTAGATAACATTCTGGCACCATAAACTAAGAGCTATATTATCTTATTCTAAATAAAACAGTTTTAAGTATAATGATTGATCGGCATGATTCTAACCATCATTTGTAAGTGTATTTAGATCTCTCTGAAAAATCTCTCAACTAGTGACCATCACCAAAACCTATAGCAAGAATAGGAAACATACTCATGGCTGTTTTTAATGTTTGAAAAGCTTATCTAAACCTTTGGCTGTGAGTTTGATTCCTAAGTCAGGGTTGAGGACCCGATGGCCTTCCAGAGATTCCTATAAGCTACCACTCCCAGAAACCTCACGTTGCTGAGATGGGCCATACACTTTCTTCTGTTTGCTTTAATTTTAAAATCACAGATGGAGACCGACAATTTTAGCGATAATCTGGGAAATCTCACCATCTCGCACACTTCTGGAGGATTTTGGTGTGTAGACACAAAAACGGTCAGTCCCGACTGGATTCCTGCTCAACCTCCTGCCCCCATAATTCACTCCTGTTTTAAGCCAAGCGAATTCCACCGTGCCAAGTCATGTGATTGGACCATTACTCATATTGTTATGACAAAGGTCTTATTAAAAGGCTCTCGGCTCATTGTTCATAATGATAATCAGAGCAATCTCAGATTTCATGTTCTTAAAAACAACCTCTTGGTCATGAAAAAACCTTGGAAGTGTGACCACGAAACTATCTGGAGGCTTATAAACTGGAAGAAAGAATCCATTTTGGTACTTGTTTTAAATATCATTCAGTATAAACCAGTTTTCATTACGTGTTTCTTTGCTTTGGCGTGTTCTCTTTTTTTCCTTCCTTTTATTGGGAGGAAGGAAGCAAGGAACCAAGGAAGGGCTTCACTGATGAACTTTTAAAAAATGCCATTGGAGATGTACTGTTGCATTGCCATCTTCTAATTTCTGATCAGAGTGAAAAATATTTAGCTTTTCTTAACATTTTGGCAGTACTCAATTTTTTTTCATTGGAAGTCCTACAAACATATTCTGTCCTAATGTGGAAGAAGTCAGTGACACCACTGACTGAACTTCTCTGATGACTAAAAATCAAAACAAATAGTTTTCTTTCAAAGCAATTTGGCCCACTCATGTAACATAACGATTGCTTAATTTATATTTTAGGGTGCTGATTAGTAAAGGAAAAAGTGCCTTATATTTTTCAGCTACAAGACTGTTAGGATAAATGATTATATGAAGTGAAATATTTGACTAATTCCTCTGTGTGTGTGTGTGTGTGTGTGTGTGTGTGTGTGTGTACGCGCGCACCTGCTTATTAGCAAAGAAATGGAGAAGCATATTTGGTAATTTTTAATTCAATTGTGTATTCAGAAACATTCAGTTAATACATTTATACAAAATTAGTATCGACTCCCCTGGCTTAAACCATAGAAAAGAAATAAAGGAAACAAATTGATTAGTAGGCAACGTCAAATAGTTGTGCTGATAAGAAAATGATGATTCCAGCTACTTTCCCACAAGTTGATATCAAAGGAAACCTTTTCATAGGATATTGGGGCCCTTCCAAGTGCCTCTAAATCAGGGGTGTCAAACTCAATTTCATTGAGGGCTGCATCAGGGTTGTGTTTGACCTTGGGGGGGGGGGCATGGCGAGCTCAACATCACTCGCCGAGGCGCCTGCAGCCCTCTCCCTCCCGAGCTCCATTTTCTCTGGCAGAGGCACTGTGGGCTGGTCCTTCACCGTTTCCAGGGCAGCCCTGCGGGCCAGATCTAAGCACCCCGTGGGCTGGATGGGGCTTGCGGGCCTTGAGTTTGACACCCCTGCTCTAAATAATGGCATATTGGCCCAACAAAAAGAAGGTTTAGGTGTGACCTGATAGGCAGTCAACTTATTCTCCAAAGCACCTGAGGGCAGTACAAGAAGCAGAAATGGAAGCTCATTAAAGAGGGATCCAGTCTGGAACTTAGGAGACATTTCGTGACGGTGGCAATTAATCAATGGAAAAGCTTTCCTCCTGGAGTTGTGGGGGCTCCATCACTGGAGGTTTTTAAGAAGAGGTTTAGACAACCATTTGTCTGGAATGGTATAGGGTCTTCTATGCCATTCAGGCAGGAGGTTGGATTGGAAGACCTCCAAGGTCTCTTCCTTCCCTATGATTCTGTGACATCTAAAACCAATATGTATAGTTGAAGGATTCTGAAGGCAAGCAAAGGCAGCTAAGAGTGGTAGATGGAAATGAAGGGGCAAGAAATTCAGTGGTTGAACTGAGCAGAAAATAGGCAACGTCTACATTCCATTCCATCTTAATAAGAAGTAGCTTTTTTTACTATATCAGGATAATTGATCCATTCAGCCTTTGTCTGCACATAGAACTAGCAATTGTTCAAAGGGGAAAACTGGGAATCTCATATGAAAGCAAATGGGTCTATTATTGGGCTATGGATTTTCCATAATACATATTTGGATGAAGAGGAACAGAGAGGGAACAGATGGTCAAGCAAAGCATGAAGACATCGAATAAATATGAACGAATGCATGAATGAATAAATGAATGAATGGAGACTAGTCAGCAACCCTGAAAAGCAAGCACTATTGCACTTCTCACATACAGCTGAGCCAATATGCCATTATTTAGAGCAGGGGTGTCAAACTCAAGGCCCGCAAGCCCCATCCAGCCCGCGGGGTGCTTAGATCTGGCCCGCAGGGCTGCCCTGGAAACGGTGAAGGACCAGCCCACAGTGCCTCTGCCAGAGAAAATGGAGCTCGGGAGGGAGAGGGCTGCAGGCGCCTCGGCGAGTGATGTTGAGCTCGCCATGTCCCCCCCCAAGGTCAAACACAATCCTGATGCAGCCCTCAATGAAATCGAGTCTTCGGAATGGGGCGGTATATAAATTAAAAATAATAAAATAAATAATAACCATTCATTGTACGATTTAGCCTCCAGATCCTTTGTCATCTTTGTTGCTCTTCTTTGTACTCTTTCTAGGGCCTCGCCGTCTTTTCTGTATTGTGGCAACCAGTATCCCAAGGGATAGTGTAGTATAGAGTGGCACTATTGCTTCTCATGTCATGGGCCTTGATTCTCATTCTCCCCCAAACCCATAAATTTGTTTCATGTCTCCAAGTTTCTTCCACTGATATAATTTCTAGACTGTGCATCTTGCAGGGTGATTGAGCCTTGCAGGGTATAAATAAATGTTGATGGCAATAAGGTCCAATTAACTCTTTTCATGGAAGGACTTTTCATGTTAAGAAAGACTTCGGATAAGCTAGTTGGGGGAAATTTCAGAGAATGATGAGCTGATCAATACTCACGGTGATTCCAAAAGATTGCAATAGGAACAGAATAGGGTGAGGCTGAAAATTATTAACTGGGGGAAAATATATTATCTTCATAGCCAGTCAGAGATCTTATCAAAGATATCTATGGCCATAATCAAAAACAAGATCCTGGCTGGGAGAGGAATTTTTACCTAGATAATGAATAGTCTCCATCACTTTTAACCACTGATTCTTTCAAAGAGACAGTTTCTCTGGAGAAGCATGCTCAGAAAATACTGGTAATTTAGGATCAATTCAAGCTTCATCTCAAAGTTTAAGAACTGCCCAAATGCCTTCATTGTAGTTCCAAGCAAAGCTTTCCCACAGCTCTTTTGACAATTCTACTGTTATGGTTTCTGGTGCTCCAATAATTATGGAGAGAAAAAAAAACCTTTTGCCAGTTTATTCCATAATTTCTGCATTTCAACGGTTAAACGCTGATATTTTCCAGTTCTGCATTTGGAATTGCATTATTCTTGTTATTCTCCTCATCCTCATTCCTGCAATCAATGAGATGTTGCAGACATTTTAACCATAATTACCAGAGCAATGCAACCATGTAGGACTGAAGCTTTCTTTGCAACACCTCCTTCATCAGACTCGTAAGTCTCTTCAGAGTATATAGATTAACATTTGTTCATGTTTCAGAAAACATTTCCTTAGCCCCATTTACTTAAGACATGCATGCTGTTTTATAAATGGAAAGGTTGGAAGAAGGAGAGACTATGCTGCAAATGCCACTAAATATTTAAATTGGTTAAGCATTCCTTTTGGAACGTTTTCCTCTTAATTTGTTAACTTTTTGTTCCCTTTGATCTGGCTCAGCCTTCATGTTAAATCTCTGGAGCTTTCAAAGGGCAGCTTGCAGAAAGTTATATACACAAATAAGCCAAACATTTCAAATAAAGTCTGATGCATAAACCAGGGAACTGGAGAAATTTGACAACAGCTGTGAGATTTAACACTAATAGTTTTGAAAGATTTTGGCTTAAAGGTTAAGAGTGTCTTATGACAATAAGCAGGCTTCATATATAATGTCAACAGTCCTGTTGCGACATGTCCACTTTTAATTTATTCTTGTTCAGTTGCATGAGGACATAATCATGGACATCTAGCTTATGACAGTCAAGATTCCTTTAAAAAAAAGAAAAAAAAGAACCCAAGCCCAATAAAATCATATCCATTGTGTTTGTTTAGGAACAGGAACGTCTAATTCATTGGCTTGAATCCCTTATTCACATTGGAAGCAACTTGCTTTCAGGGATGATAACCTGAGCAGTTGCAAATGTGCGTTGTGATTCATGATTATTCTCTGCACCCTTATGCTCTCAAACAAACAAATGATAACTTATTGCAACCATAGTCCCTTTTTCTTTGCTTTTCATCAAGGAGCATACTCTATTATAATATATTACTAGCCAGTAAAAGTATTATAGATTCACTTTTCAGTTCCCCTGATTCCCGCCTAGCCTTCGTTTTTCTCTTAAGTCCTCCTTAAGACCAAAGTGGGTATCTTTCATTATGTAAAATTTAATGAGCCCTCCCATGTTACCAGGCAACTTTTTTTCCCTAATTCAAAATGAGAATTTCAGTGTGTTGTTGTTGTTTTTTTTTACTTCCAAGTTTACTTCCAAGTTCAGTGTTACGGATTTTCTAGTCTTTTCCCATTGTTACAAAATGGCATGTTTCAAATATGAATTCTTTTTAGCAAAGACATAGCATCCAAATTAAGAATGAGCATGCTACAACTATTGAAGAACCCAAACCTGTTACATGTCAACCAGCAAACACGGCTGAAAAATCAAACATTATTGCATGTCAGCGATTATATTTTTATTTTATTTTACCGTATTATTTTATTCCCAGGTGTCTCCAGCTGCTTTCTTTTAAAGTTTATGAGAGGTGGCTAATTGCTGTCAAAATTGGGGAATGGGAAGTCTCAGCGCTGTTCCATGGAACTGAATGTGTAGCTAGGATAAGTCTCTCCAACTATAGACAAGGGGGGGGGGGGAATACAGAGATTGTTCAAAGATCTTTGAAGTTGAACATTTGGAAATCAGTCCAAGTACTATCTCACTCTAAATGACACAGCATGTCAGCTATCCAATATATGACGAATGCTGGGCTGTATATATCGATATCTAGAGCAGCAGCCCCCACCAACCTTTTGGGCACCCGGGACCAGTTCCGTGGAGAGAGTTTTTTCCCATGGACCAGAGGGGGGCGTGGTTGCACCCTGTGCATAGGACTTTGCTTGTTTGCATGGCCCAGTTTCTGGCATGCTGCGGACCAGTGTCGGTCAAACAGAACCAGGGGTTGTGGATCCCTGACCTCGAGCAGTCCCCTTTGTCATCTTCATTAAATGAAGACTTAAAACTTTACTGGATAAGTAACAATAAGCTTATAATATCAACTATAATTTACAAATCTGTGCATCACATAACGGGGTAAATTTTGTCAAATATTCTAAGAAGCATATTTGGGGAGTATATCTTTTTAATCGAGAGTGTTTGAGATAAGCTAGGTGGAAGGGCATCTTATGTGTTTTAATTTCACCTCTACCTGGAAGTCTGCTTTCTCTCTGTTTCAACTTGCATATAAGTTACTGTACATGGAATTCACCACGCACTGTCTAGTGCTGCTCCATATCCTTCATCAGTTAAACCGATCTCATAGCTCCAAATTACCAAAGAGTTGTCATGTTAATCTGCTGAAGCAAAAACAGCTGATTCTTATGGTACCTTAGAGACCAACAAATTATTATGGCATAAACTTTTGACAGTCCCCCATCTGATGAAGTCTGTGAAAGAAGAGACGCATACGTAGAAAGGTTCTACAACTCAAACATCTACTGCTGAAAAAGATACACCTGTAAATGACATTTTCAAATAGTTTAGTCATCAGGCCAATTGCAGCTCATTAATCTCTGCGGTTCAATAAACATGGTTTGGTAATCTGCCCAAAGTGAAAAACAACAGGATGGAGGGATTGGCAGACATCTGTTGGACCACGATATATGGCTGGTGGGCTGCATTTAGCTTAGTTGGTTACAGATTATGCAGAACAAGGGTCTTATAAAATGTATCTGTAAAATTTCCCTGCAGTGGAAGGCTCTACTAGAGAAGGATTTTAGGCCGTTACATTGCCCTTTAGTGAAACAGGATCTATTAAGTATCCTGTGCAGTAGGCAATGAACAAGAAATAGGAAAAAAATATTTAAAAATATTTTTAGAGGCCATTGGCCAGAGAAGATGTATTATCCATTAAAAGTAAAGGTTGAACCTTCCTCTTGACAAATCTGGTCCCCTATCTTTGAAGAGAAGGAATGGGGTCAAGTCGACGTTTATTATAAGAGAGAATATATTAGTGAAGGGTGTGCAGTAACATAGAAAGAATGTTAAATTCCATTTCCAAGTCAAGTGACATAAAGTGAAGGAATGGATACAGGTAATCTTTGACATACGGTCAGAACTGAGTCGAGAATTTCTGTTGCTAAGCAAGGCAGTTTTTGAGTTTGGGCCCATTTTACAACCTTTCTTGCTACAGTTATTAAGTGAATCACTGCCATTGTTAAGTTAGCAACATGGTTGTTAAGTGAATCTGGTTTCCGCATTGACTTTGCTTGTCAGAAGGTTGCGAAAGGTGATCATGTGACCCCCGGGTCACTGTCATAAATACACACCAGTCTCCAAGCATCAAATTTTGATCACATAGGCAAGGGGATGCTGCAGTGGTCGTAAGTATGAAAACCAGTCGGTCACTTTTGTCAGCGCCGTTGTAACTTTGAACAGTCGTTCAATGAATGGTTGTAAGTTGAGGACTAGTTATACATGGTTGTACTTTTAATGTGCATGGGATATGGCTGGGCTATTTCAATAAAGACCAGAGAAGCTTAATGGCTAATCAAACCATGGATCCACAACTCTTCTGCCTCTTTCCGTAATTTAATTTTTGTGCTGTGCTTGATCTTACAAGACCAACCCTTTGTCATCCTCCTTGTTTTAAAGCCCATTACAGTCATTTTTAAAACTGAGTTTCCTTTTGTTTTCAAATGCAGACTTTTTCCTGCCTTCTCAAGGTCCCCAAAGGACCTTCATCTTGTATCTTTTCCTTGTTATCTTTCAGGCTTCTGGCGTAATTATTCCTGTGTTGAGTTCTAGTATGTAATTGCTTTGATTTCTTTTTCAAAGATAGATAGATTTCAGCTTCTTGGATTCCCGCATAAATTGCAATTCCTCAACTATTATTCATATTAATGTTAACACCCATGGCCTAAGTCCACAGATGATATCATTTGGGGTGTAATTCCATTATTTGGAGTGGAATTGTGACAATTCAGGTTTTTTTTAAGGTCACGTTGACTTCATATTATATAGTATAATTGTGTGTGTGTCATTATTACGTGCAGTTGGGTCACTGGGGAGTCAGTGTTAAAGGATAAGGTGGATCTCGTAGAAATATACTCTATAAACTTTTTACGATCGCTATATAATGTGGCCAGTTTCCATCCATATGGTTAGAGATATTCATGGATTTCTCAGGTCCACCTTTTGTATATGTGTAGGTGCAACGTCTTTCAATTTTACACTCCTCCAAATTTTTGCAATGCAGTTTTTAGCCCCAGATTCATCTCAAACTGTATAAAAATGCATACAGTACTTTAGGATGAAACACAGTTAGAAACACATAGTTGAAGAAAATATGTGTTCAGAATAGCATAGTTCATGAGAAAATTTGTTCCACATTTAAAGGCATACTGCTGTGGAATTTGTTTATTTATTTATTTTACAAAAATGCAGAAGTAGGATTAGATGGGTTAAATGAATGCATGAACATTTCTTGTTAACAGGTGGAAATAAACTGATCAGTCAGTCCACAGAGTGTGCTTTGCATTCTTCCAACCTACATTTTGTCATTTTGTACCTGGATATTAAAATGATATGCAGTTCAAATCTCTTCAGGGAGAAGTGTCACGTGCAAGTACCAGTAATTAGGAACAAGAGTTGAATTCAAAACCCTAAAAGATTCTTACATGCCACTTATACACAAGAATCTGATCTACTAATGGTCAAGTCAAATTGTCAGTAGATAAGAACCAAAGGATTTTGGCAGTGGTTTGTTCTCCAAGCTTGTTTCAGTTTAGTTTCTGAATGTTTTGCTACCAGACTAGGTAACATCATCAGCAGGATTTTCTTGTCCTAGCTTATATGTCTTGTGTGCCAGTATGGTCAGTTGGTCATGTGATTGATTGATTGTTTGGAGCTGCACAGTGGTGGGATTCAAATAATTTAATAACCAGTTCACTCAGGGTCAGGTTGGCTGTCGTGGGCGGCGTGGCCCACCCCCATCCGCCAGCTCCACTGCACATGTGGGATGAGCCTCCTGTAATGGCCAACCTGGCCCTGGGCAAACCAGTTGTTACATTACCCCTACACACACACACTATCAAAGTGGATCCTGGGTGCTGCACTGCAATGGAGAAATGGGAAACGGAACAGCTGGCATGAGGGAAGGAGGAGGAGCAGGGAGAAGAAAGAAGGAAAGAGGCCTTCTTCCCTTGTTCTGGCTGATCCATTGCCTGTTTCTCCATTGCAGCACAGCGCAGCACCCGGGATCCCCTTTGATAGGGAGAAGGGTAATTTCACAACCGGTTCGCCCGAACTGGTGGGAACTGGCTGAATCCCACCACTGCAGCTATGTTTAAATTCTCAGCAGCTGATTGGTTCTCTTGTTGGTTGGAATTCACAGCGGGGGAGGCTAGAATTAGGTCTCTTGTGGCTATGTAAGGATTCCAAACTGCTCATGTGTTTAACTCTGCCTGGTCATCTCCTACAGGAAGGTTCCCGTTACCAATGTAAGATTGAACTTAAGAACGTAGGATCTCCTGCTTGAGGAGGGAGTTGGACCGGAAGACCTTCAAGGTCCCTTCCAACTCTATTATTCTATAATCCTATCATTCAAATGTGGATTGCCTAGATTCTTTCCCCAAACTACTTAGGGAATTATTGTGTATTAGGGACAGTGGGAATGACAGGATTGATAACTTTATATTCAAGTTGCCCTTTGTATGCCCCTCCTACTTTTTGACTACTCAAACTTCAGTTTCTACCCCTTGTTCCAGACCCCTCCCTTTTCTGGAGTAGAAAGGAAATGGAAGGAGAGACAGACAGACAGACAGACAGACAGACAGACAGACAGACAGACAGACAGACAGACAGACAGACAGACAGACAG
>JANHFL010000972.1:198296-216153 GCA_032468155.1 Oxyrhabdium leporinum
TTCTTCTTCTTCTTCTTCTTCTTCTTCTTCTTCTTCTTCTTCTTCTTCTTCTTCTTCTTCTTCTTCTCCCTTCTCCCTTCTCCCTTCTCCTTCTAAAAAAACAGTCCAGTTGCCTTTTGAAGGGAAAAAGAAAGCACCTTTGAGACAACAATGACCTGAATGACAGAGAATCTCCACAGACAATACCTGTGATTCCTTTTCAAATCGGTGTAAATACTTTCACCACATGAACGGATGTCAATCATGAAGCGTTATTAGCCAAGTTACATTAAGCTCGCCTGATTCTCAAAAGCAAAGAAAAAAAGCCCTACTCTTCCCAGGAATGCAGAAATGGAGACATTTTGAAGCATGTGGCCATTTTCTAACAGCTTGATGATTCTGAAGGTATGTTGCATAATGCCTTGAGTACATCCGATGAAACAGGTGGAATGAGGGATGTTCAGCATTGTGCCGGTACGTGCAGAATCATGGCCCTCTATCCTTGCACATTATAGCAGAAAAAGAAAAGCATGCAGGTAGTCCTCGGCTGATGAAAGGTCACTTAGCAACTATTTGAAGTTACGACAGATCCTGAAAAAGCTACTTGCAACCTGGATTCAAAGTTCCCAGTGCTCATGTGGCTGCCTTTTTCGGCACTTGGCACCAGCCCACATTTACAGCTGTGGGCAGCATCCTGTGGTCATGTGACTGCAATTTACAATGTGTTTGCCGGAAATCTACTTCCCACAAAAAAATAAAAATAAAATCCCAAGATCGATTTGCTTAATGTCCACCACATTTGCTTAACGACTGTTGCAGAAAGGTCATAAAATTGGGTGCAGTACCTATATGTGAAAGCAAGCAACTCCTAGGCTTATCTCTACATTTTTAAACTATTTCGGTGCTTCAACATTAAAAAGAAAAGGAAGATCCCTTGCCCGATTAAAACAAGAAAGGAAAAAAAAAAAGAAAAAAAGGCAAGAGTTGCTACCTGTTTTCATCTTATGGTTCTTTCCTTTCTCATATTGTAGATCATGGTAAAGAAGTTGAATTCCTTGGGGGCGGGGGGGGGCGGGTGTATTTCTAAAAAGTTAAAAGCTGAATTTTGAAAAGAAAAGAACCAAATCTTCTATGGCAGGGCTGTCAAACTCGCGGCCCGCGAGCCGGATGCGTCACGCTCGGGCCACACCCATGCCCGGTTTAGCGGAGGCGGAAAAAGTCACACGATGCCACTGTGATGACACGAACTTGACACCCCTGATCTATAGTAATGTTCCCAATCTCATGGCCTACTAGTGTTGGTTTACAAATGTCATCTTACCAAATCCGCCGTTGGCATTGATAATTCTGGACAAGGGTGACGGAGCGGCTGGCCCTGCTTTTGGCATACAGAATTTTAATCCTAGAGGTTCAGGGTTATGGAAGCAGCTATACAACGTTCACTTTCTTTGACATTTTGGCCTACAACTACTCTTTTTTTAAAAAAAGAAAAGAAAAGAAAAACAGCCATCACTGTGTGAATATAGTTTTTTGTTTTTTTTCCCTTCAAGGAGCAAAGGATATAGTTCGTTTCAACTCCCACACATAATAGATTTCCTGTGCATACAAGGCTTACCATAATTTTGCAAAACAAAAGTAGTCAAATATTGATGTCAAAGCGATGCCATATTTCTTGTGATCAGTTTTCCACTTGCTTGCAATTAGTCCAGACTAGATGGCAATTATGTACTTTCTGAAGAATCTTGTGGTTTCTTGCTTGACTTTCATTTTAATACAAACCATAGATGCTCATACAGAGTGTAAAAGATTTTTTCAGACTTCTGGTCCTTTAAATAATGGGTTAGTACTAAAATAAGCAGTTGACCTTAGAGGAGGGTAGCAACCCAAGACAATTGTCCTTGTTCAAGAATGCTATTGTTTGCTTCATGCCTAGAGAGATTACAACCCTAAAGGACTAGGGGGGGGGGACCCATTGTCAATGTGGTCACCATATTGACTCATTGCCAAATCCAGACTCTACCAATGGACTACTAAATAATCCAGAATTTCCTCCAGATACGACTGAGAATGGATGTTATCACATTCTGTTCCTGTACTATCTATCTGATTCATTTTTAAAACACCCAGATGGAAAAAAACAGCTTTATGGGAGAAAGTAGGCAAAAAGTAGTATGTATTCACACATCTCTATTTGGATTTTGCATCATACTCTTTCTTGGGGAAACTACAGCTCGATCCTAGAAAGATGCATCATGTGCAAAATCTGCTAGGTACAAACCTGGACTTTTCCAAGTATATTGGTTAGAAACACTACCTGAAAGAATGGGTCATAACTTTCAATTAGTATAAACAATCATAGGCTAGATCAGGATTCTCCAAAATGGTCAATATCAACCCCCCAAGGGGGCTATCCATTATTATTGTAATTGTACCCTCTACCCCTGATGGACATGTCCACAGTTCCAAAGCAAGCCAGCAAAAGAAGAGGCCACACTGTGAGCAGAACGGGTCTCTTTACTGGAGTCTCAGCTTGGCATGTGGTGAACAATACAAGTAAAAGAGTTTCTAGCCAGCATTACTGGCTTCTGCTAGCCAGCTGGCTATATGGACTCAGCACGCCCCACCCTCCTGTTCCCAGTTGCTCCCTGGCCGGCCCCAGCAAGTACTTTTTTGGGCTGGCTCCAGCAAGTGCTCTTCAGGCCTAGATGGCTTCTGCATCGACCGCAGCTGGCTTGCCTTCCTGGCTCCTCTCCCAGCATGAGTCCATCACCCGACACCCATCTGTGCACACACACCCCATGCACCCCCCTCCCCCACGCATGCGTGGCAACTCCAAAATGGCGTGTTGTGGCAAGTTTGAATGGCCCGCTGTCTCAGATGTTGACAGTAACACTATCAGTGTAATATTATTTTCAAAAATATTTGGAGGTTGATGGATAATTTGAAACTTCATGAAGGGGTTAATGAGCTGAACAGTTTGGGACTTCCTGGGTTAGATGGATCAATGGCAGCTTCTCAAGTAATCTCCCTCTTCTATAATGTCTGGTATCATTCTGCTGCATTTCTGTATTTTATGAGAACAAAGTAGGTTTCCTTTTAAACACTATAGAAGGACGCCAAAGTTACAGAGTGCTAAGCATTTCTTCTACTTCACTGCTTATCGTTTTGACAATCTGGGGTGACGTGCTTTCCAAGTAGCCAGCCCAGAACTATTGCAGTCTCACACGGCCCTTACAAAGACAGCTCTGGCCTGTGTTTGTTTGCACCCTGCTGCTCTCCTGAAGTCAATCCCAGGATTCAGGAGCAGAAGTGGCTGGCACCAATTCCATTCCTGCTAAGAGTTTGCAACAAGAACTGTCGGGACACATTGCTTCAATGAAGAGTAGCATATGGTAAAGTTCCGTGTCAGCAGCCTTCATATGGAACCCTTTAAACCTTCTTAAAAGATCCACTGGGGCTTCTAATTATTGTGAAACATCTCCTGGCAGAGCCAGTCCTACCCTTGCAAGAATGCACTGTAAAAATAATTAGATGATGAGATTTAGATCAAAACCACTAACTGGTGATTTAAGAGTTTTGCTTGTTCCACATACATGGAGCTCAAGAAAAGGAAACACTGAGGGGAAAAGGCCTTTCAGATAAAAGAAGAGCAATCTTACTGTGGTTTAAATTCTGTGGAGAACCCAAAATACCCCCCCACACACACACACTGTTAATATTTGGTTTCCTGTGGTTAGCTAAGAAGAGAGAGTCTCCCCCCACCCCCTTCATCCCTTACTACAAAAATCAAAAATTACTGCATTTGAGAATCTTCCCATTTTTAGAAAGCCCTGCTATTAAAAGAGGAGCTCGCTTTAAAGATCATTTGAGGAGCTTGCTTTAATCAAGCTGAATTTATTTTTATTTTATTTTTTTTAAAAGGCAGATCACATTTTAACTAAGTCCTGGGCAAGCCAACATGTAGTCAATTAGGTGACATCACTTCTACAAAAGAAACAGCACATCTTTAGTCAATCAGACACAAACAAACCCGATTACAAGCTTAAAGCAAAGGGGGAAGAAAGAAAAGAAAAGGGAAGAAATACAAAGAGAAGGACATGCATTTCAAAATGCATAGAAACAAAAGAATGAATAAAACGGCCATTTAAAGAGGAAAAAAAATTCAGCTGCAAAGCCAGAGTGGAGAGCAGAATTAAGCTTAAAATAAATCAGAGGCAAGCAACTCTTTTAAGACAACGGGTAACTAAATTAGAACTATGATTGTGTGTACTAGCAGAAAGTTAACATCCAAGCCAGAGAGGGATCTTGCCCAGTCACAAAATGGTGTGATCAGAGTTGCTCACCAAACCTCATCTACCCGGAACTAATGTACCAAGATTATTCTGAGGTATAGTGGATTAATATACTGATGTAAGAGTATTGCTTACAAGCTGTAAACCGCCCCGAGTCTTCGGAATGGGGCGGTATATAAATGTAAAAAATAAATAAATAAAATAAATTTTGTGCCCTCTCTGAGACAGCGAAATAAAAATAAAAATGGCCTGCATCAGCCTGAGAGAATCCTCAGGCTATATTAATATCCCAAATCAAAGTTTTTCAACCTGGGCAACTTGAAGATGTGTGGACTTCAACTCCCAGAGTTCCTCAGCCACCATGGAATTTGGGGGACTGAAGCCCATCTATCTTCACGTTGCCAAGGTTGAGAAACAGTATTCTTAAGTTATTGATAAACATAGGGAAAGCAAATAAAATTATTGCTGACCCAACCATCGCTATATAATGCAGTCAAACAGTATGAAATATAATCAGATCTGAACAGGTAAAAATCCACCTGACAATTGAGTGAATTGTTGCAGCAACTTTAATTGTGCCTACATGGTCCCTTCGCTCCTCAAAGTCTATTCTGCAAGAGCGCCCTTTGGGGATGTAGCTGGTGCAGACTTTATTATTCGAGTGTGGTTAAGGTGCTGGACTAGGAATGAGCAGACCCAAATTCTAATCTATAGTTAATCCTGAAAGCTCATGGGATGACATGAAGACAGCTCCTGACTCTCATGCCAATCTACTTCACAAGGTGGTTATTGGTAGGGGGGGGGAATGGGAGGAAGAATTGCTATGTACCCTTCAGTTCCTTCTGGGGTTAAGGCAGGAAATATTTATTACTAACATAAATAATAAATACATTAGCTTAATCTTTTAAAACAGCATAAATCTGGTTGGAAACATTACACTTTTTTTTGTAAAAATTAGATTTAATTGATTATCTTGTATTATTTAATAACTTTGAACTTAAGAATTGAATAGTTCAACGAACAATTTTTAGCCAGATTATTAAGTGAGATTCTTTCTCTTATTGCTTGCCCCAATTTTCAATCAAAAGCAAATAGCAGTATTAAACGCTATGTTTGCAAGCAAAAAGGAAACATTCCTGCTTTCTTTGTGAAGTTTATTAAAATTTTTAGCATAAGGAGAAACTACCTGAAAATTGTAATGTTTCTTGATAAAACTGAATAGATATTGATAGTAAAATAGTTGGACAACCAATTGTTTTGTCAGCATTGTAAATTTTATTATATTTTTATATCAGTAGAGCCAGACAACTTCATTTTATAAAATCATTTTTTTTATTTCTAAACCTTGAAATCTCTTTCTTTAATCTTTCCCTCCACATGATTCACGCATGGTAATTTGAACTTCTGTCTTCAGTTTGCAAAGATGATTGTATTCTGCAACTCAAATAAAATTGGAAAGGTACTGTTACTAGATCCTCCACTCGGGTTATAATTATTAATATAAAGGGGGGAAAAATTCCACTAAAAATAGGCAGGTTGTTTTTTTTAAATGTGGCATGCTGTCATATGTTAGGTTTCTACCTTGTCCCATGGGAGTCATTGATTTTAAATATATATATATATTTGAGAACAGTGACCTATTTCCTATAAAGATATATTCAGCATTTCATTATAAATGTGTATACTCACCACAGTTTACATTTGTGTTTCTGAGAAAAATGGGAATATTTAATGGAAGCAACTATTAATAATGGCATAGTAAAATACCTAGCTTTTTTCAAGGGCTCAATTTAGCCTAAAATAGTTAAAAATACAATATTGGAGCAGAATCATGATTGGATTGTCCTTAAAAAAAAACTACAAACTATCCATTGTTTGTTTGCTTGATTGCTTGCTTGCTTAATTTATTTATACAGTGTGTACTGTATCATCTTAAGGTCACAATTCCTGGAGGCATTTCAGGTTCACGCTCTTGAATTTCCAGCGCAAAAATTACCCCAAATAACTTTAGAGGTCGTTTTTACCTCGCACGTGAGAAATTACTATCCAATGCTTTCACTGATATTGTTTAGCAGAACCACAAAAATTAGTTCTTCATTCAAGGCCAAGGAATAGTTTTAATTACTTGATTGGTGTTGTTTTTAAAATGGAATGTTTAAGTCTACCAAACAGATTTGGCAGGGTTCAAAAATTCCCACCCCCGAGTACCACAATGTGCTCTCTGTTAGGCAGGCTAGATTTGTTTATGTGATGATCATTCTTTTATGCTTATGCATCCTCTAATTGTGCTTACTGCTTGAATAATTTTAGTCCTAAGGACAGTTTGACAGCCTCTGTACCCGGAACTCTATAAACATCTTAGAACATGTACATGTCACACGTCTACTAGCATCCTTAGTTTAATTCAGAGATGTGCAACGTAAAGTTCCAGGGCTATGTGTAATCTCCAAAGTCTTGTCATTTGTTTCTAAGGCTCCTCCCAAAACTGCTGCCAACCTGTGATTGTTAATGTGACTACAATGTAAAATGGCTAAAGGTATTGATAATTACCATATTATTTTTTAAAAAAATTGGTGCAACAGTATTTTAATTTATTTTTCCCAACCTTGCCTACTTTTATAGCATGCATGTCTAAATTCAAAGGGGTCGCGATAGCTCAGAGGTTAAAGACACTGAGCTTGTCAGCTGGCAGCCTGGGTTCGAGACCTGAGCACTGCGTAACAGGGTGAGCTCCCACTCTTACCCCAGCTCCTGCCCACTTAGCATGTAAACACAAGTAGAATAATAGGTACCACTTTGGTGAGAAGGCAAAAGTGTTCCGTGCACCTTTGGTGTATAACCATGCTGACCACATGACCATAGAAAATGTCTTTGGACAACAGTGGCTTCCTCGGCCAAGAAACAGAGATGGGCACTGTGTCCTAGAGTCTGACATGACTGGACAGAGAAACCTTTACCTTTTTAGCTAGACTAAACTCTGACATAGGTCTGAGTTGCAGGGCCTTGCTCTAAAGTAAGACACATCACATGCAACCCTTTCCCACACATTCTTCCCTTTGCTGTAGAGATGCTCCATGTGGATGGAGGAACTTCATATGTCCATCAGAGCTTCCACATCTGCTAACAATTACTGGATCAGGATTAAAGAATTCATTTTCAATTGGTAAAATATGAGCTATTCTGAGTAAACTTAGGTATGGCTTGCATTTTAAGTGATTCTATGCCATTCACACTTCCTGGACCAATATACAGATTATACGGTTCTCTGAATTTTGCATGGCCAAAATGTATATTTCAAAAGTACGTATAGTAGAAAAATACACACACAGGTATGTATATTTAAAAGAGATACATACCTATGTACATATGTACACATTTATAAAAAGCTTTTCTTATTCTGCAAACAGTGATATATTATACAATACCTAACAAATTAATAATTAACAGTGTTCCTGTTCTCTATATTAGACAGGAAGATATATCCATGTCATCTAAAATGCAAATATCCCCTAAAATACGGATTGTATGAATTATATTAATACATGTATTTGAATAACTTGAATTTCAGCCAATATATTACATTTTCATGCTGCATGACCCCAATGATATAGTTGGCTCAGCAACTGGCCTTTATCTTTGCCAAATCAGTCAAGAAAGGAAAGAACCTTAAATGATAATAATTTACTACTACATAAATAATAACAGCATAAATAGTAGTTTTCTTACATACTGTGGATCAAAGAAAGCTGCCTAAACTGATTGGTCCTTGAAGCTCAATACTGTTTTTTTGGTTTTAGAAGGTTATAGAGGTGAGCACTTCAAAGAAGTGCTTGGAAAAGCTAAGAATTTATCTTGAACTATCTCCATCCTTTATACCAAAAGGAGTAACTTCACAACCTCTAGGAAATATAAAGAGACTATATACAGCCTTCTAAAATGTTGCATTCCTTCATGTAAATATTCAGTGTTTACAAAGGAACAAAATTAACAATTGAGGCATAAAGCTTGTTAATCGCAATAGCACTTAGACCTATATACCGCTTCACGGTACTTTATAGCCCTCTCTAAGCGGTTTTACAGAGTCAGTCTATTCCCCCACCACAAACTGGGTCCTCATTTTACTGACTCGGAAGGATGGAAGGCTGAAGTCAATCTTGAGCCTGGTGAGATTTGAACTGCCAAAGTGCAGGCAGCCGGCAGTCAGCAGAAGTAGCCTGCAGTACTGCACTCTAACCACTGTGCCACTGCGGCTCTTGTTAATTTCCATTATTTGCCAGTTGAGTAATTTACTGGCTTGGAGTTGTGGCACTTTACTAAAATCTCAGAGGTCATTATGATTGCACCTCAGGACCTACAAAGTTTTGGTGAGAATGACTGTTTCTAAAATCGGGACTTCGTGATCAAGGTCCAAAGCTGAGTTGGTCTTGTCTGATCTTGAGAACAGAGAGTTAAATGTGGAATGGGGTTTTCATTTGGAACCATGGATTGTGGTAGTTTTTTTAACCATTGATTCTTTTGTTATTACTTATGATGCTGCATTTATTTGTTTCAAATATGGATGTATAAAGACGGAAACCATACATAGGCAGAGTCAGCTTCAATCAGAGCAGCATACCGTATAAATCTTGCAAATAAATAAATGTGGAGAGAGATCGCTTCAAACTAAAATATTGGTATCTATTTTTGAGTTTGATAGAATTAACAGAATAACAGTTGGAAGGGGGCCTTGGGAGTTCTAACCAGACCCCTGCTCAAGCAGCAGACCCTGTCCAGTCTCTCCTTAAAAGTCTGAAGGCAAACAACTCTGAAGGCAAACTGTTAAACTGGTTGATTGTTCTCACTGTCAGGAAGTTTCTCCTTAATTCCAGGTGGCTTCTCTCCTTGATTAGTTTCCATCCGTTGCTTCTTGTCCTGCCTTCTGGTGCTTTGTAAAATAGGTTGACCCTTTCCACTTTGTAGGAGCTCCCCCAGATATTGGAACACTGCTATCATGTCACTCCCTAGTCCTTCTTTTCACTGAACTAGATAAGCCCAATTCCAGCAAGCCATCTTCATGTGTTTTAGCTTCCATTCCCCTAATCATCTTTCTTGCTCTTCTCTGCACGCCTTCCAGAGTTTCAACATATTTTTATAATATGGTGACCAAAACTGGATGCAATATTCCAAGTGTGTCCGTACTAAGACTTTATAAAGTGGAATTAAATGACTCCATTCCATTTTTACTCTCAACTGTAAATTCATGAAACATCCCGATTCACATTATTTTTGACTTCTTAACATTCAACATTAACCCAGATTTTTCACTTTCCATTTTCGCTTTCCTAATAAGCTCTGCTAAAGTCTTCTTTACTTTCAGCTTCCAAGTGCTGCGGTCTACAAGTATGAAGTTACCATTGTTTCAGCTTCCAGTTCTGATCCCAACCTCTCATTGCTTTTAATCCTACCATACTTAAGTTTGCTGTACAATGAAACATGTGGGGAAAACGTGCATCCTTCTGTCACCAGCTTCTTGTTACTTCACTATTCACATCTTCTTATCCATTGTAAAGGTCCTTTTCTTCCCACAATAACTGACATAATTGAAGTGTCTCAATCTATTCCTTACACTGTTTTTATATTCCAGCTGTAAGTCATCCAGAATAAACACTGATGGCACCCTTACTCTGTTGAATTTTCTAAGTTTAACTCAGTTATCAGGAAACAGTATATCATGATCTGTTTCACAATCTACTCCCTGTAGTGTCCTGGGTGACTGGTTTGCTTCACCTGCAGTATCCAATTATATTATCTATTAGGTTCCACTCCAAGTTCAGTTAGTTTACTTTGTGCTGAAGCAGGCAATGGAATAGACAAAAAAAAATGCTTCAGAAAATTCTATTAACCTGTCTCTTGCATTATTGAATTTATCCAATCCAAATCTTCCTATCGTTCCAGGCTTCACTTTTTTCCAATTTTGCCAAGACAAGCACTTATTAACAGCATGATGCCCTTTCTAGATATCCCACTTATTTTTATTTTTTTTGCCATTTGCTCTAGAATTCCCCAGTATCTTTTATTGCTGCATCTAGAGTATGGGCACCATCTTGTGTAATTTTCATATTCACTCACCTGCAGTATTCTGATCAAAAGTGGAGAATATCCACTGGATCTGACATGGGTATATTTGTTTTGCCTTTCAGCCTTCTGAACTACAGCTGGGTGGCCTAGCTACCTTGCAAGATCGTAAAAGTATAGCCTGCACTGAATCTGAAGAAACTTCTCTGCTTTCGATCCAAACATCTGCACATCCCTATTGATTGAATTCCCACTGATTTTAATAGACACATTCTTCTCATGTCTTGGGTTTTAGCCAAGCACATATTTAGAGATTTCTATTTCATTCCTTCATATAGTCTCATGTCCTGAGTGGTATATTATTTGATAAACTCACTAAAAGTATTTTAACCTAGCCTGCTTAAATGCATTTAGTCCTAAAGGTTTCAGTGTAGCATATTTCCATTCCACTTTGACAGTTTCAAGTTTTCTTTAGTTTATGCCCTTTCACATTCTACTGGCCAAATCAACTGCCAAACTTCTTGAGACTGTGGTCAGGCCACATCATCACTTCCAGATCCATTCATGAAAGTTCAGTGCTCTTTTTCCATAGCTTAAGAAGTGTCTTCTGGTCATCTGGCACCCAAATTTGTCTAAACAGTTTTCTTGACAACATTACAGGAGTGATTTTCCACTGCTTTCTTTGATTCTGGAATTTTTCCTGATGGATTGGATTCCTTTGCCTGTAAAGACCTATTTACCTCCATTGTCAATCAGAATAGGTCAATCAGAATAGAGCTAGAAGGGACCTTGGAGCTCTTCTAGTCCAACCCCATACTCAAGCAGGAAGCTTCAAAGAGAAGGCTATCCAGTCTCTTCTTAAAGACCTCCAGTGATGAGGCACCCTCAACTTCTGAAGACAAGCTGTTCCACTGGTTAATTGTCCTCATTGTCAGGAAGTTTCTCCTTAGTTCCATGTTGCTTCTCTCCTTGATTAGTTTCCATCCATTGTTTCTTGTCCTGCCTGCAGGTGCTTTGGTAAATAAATTGACCCATCCTCTTTGTGGCAGCCTCTCAAATACTGGAATACAGCCATCATATCCCCACTAGTCCTTCTTTTCTCTAGACTAGCCAAACCCAATTCCTGCAACTGTTTTTCATATGTTTTGGTCTCCAGCCCTTTAATCATCTTAGTTGCTCTTCTTTGCACTTTTTCCAAAGTCTCAACATCTTTTTTTTGTACTGTGATGACCAAAACTGGATGCAGCATTCTAGGTGTGGCTTTACTAATGCTTTATAAAACGGTATTAATACTTGATGTGATTTTGATTCCTCTGTTTAGTCTTAGCTTCTTCCTTTTCAAGTTGATCTTTATCAGAAAGAGGTGAGGAACTCATGCCTCCCCCCCAAACACACATTCATCCTCTCATCCCATGAAAACACAGTATTATGTTAGGTCTGCTCTGTAGAGGTTGGTCAGCTGAAACACTTCTATTTAGAGCTAGGTTTTTCTACTATTCTTTCACATTGCACATTCATTGCAGCTGCAGTGGAGTAACAAAGGAGTTAACCATTGAAGAAGATGACCTACAATGCAATTATTGTTGGTATGCTCTCCTATATTGCTGTTTACATGTCACTGGAAAGTCAAAATATAAATTGCTCCAAGCAGGTAATAGCTGATATATTTACAAAATATCAGTTATATCAAAAGATTGCATTTTGCCTTCTCTTCTGCGTCACCCCTTTTCTTCCCTGCATGCCCAATATTGAGAAATCATAAAAAAGGAGAGAGAGAGAGTACCATCTGGTACTATGAAATGAAACTCTGGGACGTTCAGTACGGTCAGAGTATTACTGGGCTTTTCAAAAGAAATGAAAATAAAATCTAATGCTTGTTATTTCTGAAAAAGCAGCACTTTAATGAAACGTCTGCAAGTGAACTTGAAAAGACTCTGTAAAGAGAATAACACAAATATGTTTAAAAAAATTGCCTGATATAGTGGATGAAGGCCGAATATTCCCATCGGAGCAATGGAAATGGAAAAACACAGCGATAAGTTTGAAGTGCAGCTGGGGAAACATAGATTAAGGATTATATAAGAATTTGATAGACAAAGAGTCAGGCTGAGAAACAGGTTGCCAAAAGAGCTTGAGAATCTCCATTGCTGGTGACGTTCAAGGCTAGGCCACCCATCCATGTAGGAAGACGAATGATTTAGTAATCAGGCATAATCTATCTTGCCACAGTGCAGAGAAAGAAAATAGATGCTTGAGCAGTAGCTACTATTCCAGCTTTGCTAAGCTTGTGATTCATGGGGATAATAAGTCATTGGAGAAAACTACTGGCAAAAATATGTATTTAGAGAGTATTAGTTTCGAATCAGGCATTGTTTTCATCTTCTTGCTATACCTGTTGACTCATAAATATCATTTTAAGACTTTCTGAAGAACAGGGAAACTTGGATATAAATTTTATGTCTAAAACTTTCTCTTATTGTGTGGCCAGCAAACTGTGGTCCACATGTGGATTAGTAAGACTTATTTCATCCTTTGCGGGGGCCAAGATGAAATTGGGAGTATTTAGTAATTCCTTTATAAACTTATTATGATGGAATTATTCCTATTATAATGGCATTACTCTTTCCCCTTCTTTGTATAATAATTATTTTTGTATCAATCATGTCCAAATAAGATGCAAATTCTGAAAAATGGAGTTTATAAATACTCTTGTCAACTAACTGAATATGAAAAACAATTATTGAATGATAAATACTATTCTAAATGTTTAAGATATGACCCTCAGTTAGCAATAGCAATAGCACTTAGACTTATATACTACTTCACAGTGCTTTACAGCCCTCTCTAAGCAGTTTACAGTCAGTATCTTGCCCCCAACGGTCTGGGTCCTCATTTGACCGACTTCAGAAGAATCGAAGGCTGAATCCACCTTGAGCCAGCGAGACTTGGACTGCCGAATTGCTGGCAGCTGGCAGTCAGCAGAAGTAGCCTGCAGTACTGCATTCTAACCACTGTGCCACCATGGCTATTCTCTTAAACCTGTCCTAACTTGTAGTTGTTTAATAAAACTAAGGCAGAACTTTTTCATTTTGTAAATACTGAAATTAACTGAAGCTTGTATCAAAGTGGAGACCAGCCCCCTCGATATCCTACAATGTTTGTTTACAAATACAAAGCTATGTTTGAATGCTTTGTAGATTAAAACAAATTGCATCTTGTAACTTGCATCCGTTTTGTCTTGGCATGGCAGTGTTCTTGGGTAACTTGTTCAGGTTCAAGACAGTACCATCTAAGGGCTGGTAAGCACAGGCTTATTTTTTCATGGTATGCTTTTCATGCTATGCTTTGATATTCCATAGCTGGACCCAATACAAATCCATGGAAGCAAATAGATGGAAGCTGATTGTTCTCCTCCCACCAGGCCAAAGATCCCCTTCCAAAATGTCTTCAAGGATTGGGATTCTCTACTGAATGATCAACATGGACATCCATCAAAGAAAACAAGAAAGCAATGCCCAGTTCTTTACCCACAGATGATACTTCTATCATTTGATATGCTACTAAATTCCTTTTTTTCTATGTGTGCGCCATTCAGTAGAGTTTCAGGTTCAGCTTTTTCCTTTCTTCAGGAAGTCATCTAAATCTCAACCTACTGATATAAATCTGGAAGAACCAGTAATTCCAATAGAAGACAATATACGTAGTCCATAGTTGAACTGAGGAATCTTTGTTGTTCTCAGAGCTTGGTTGTTTGCTTGCAGCTATTTCATTAACCTGACTAGATAACAGTGCTAGTGAGTGTGCTGTTTGCTCCTTGTTTATATTCAGTAGCTTGTTTGTTAGTAGTTTGCCCTACCTGGCTGATTTGACAGAGACATCAACCATCCATAGACTCATAGAGATAAACCACGGTTACACACCATTCAAGAGAAACTATAATAAAAGCTAAGAAGGAAAAAAAATGTAGTACATCCTCTCCAGCAGTCAATAGCCAGATAAGCAGGGATTAACAACAGACAAACAATCAAGCAGAAAATAATACCCTAAACAAGGAAATAACAAGAAAAATCACACCAATGGGGCAAGTTTCTATTCATATAACAATCACACCAACGGGGCAAGTTTCTATATATATAACCAGGAAACAAATCCCACACTCACTAACACTGATGATATTACCTAGCTGGGTAATGAAATGTCACAACCAGGCTCAGAGAGAGATTGAGTGTTAGGAATATTATTTTAGGCTAGGCTAGTTGCTACTTGGTATGACATGCTAGATAGTAATGTCATTGGCTATGGTTGAGTTGACTTTTCCCATAGTCCCAGGACAAATTACTTTACACACACACACACACACACACACATCTTGTGTATGGTGAGACTGTCAGATGAGAATATCCCAAATTAATTTATTTATGGCACAGTCTATAGTTTCCTGATCTATAATGAGTGACAAGGAATGGGAGGGGGTTGAATTTTGATAGTAGGAGTCAAACAAGGTTACTGTGTTCGAAAGTGCATTCAAATTCAAGCAAGAGAGTATTAACGTTTCCAGAAGTGCCTCTAATCCTCAGGCTTGTTGGTTTATGGTCAAAGACGAACATTTACAGCTAGGGAATATCATTTGTCTTGAGACTGTTGCAAAAATATATCTAATGTTCAGCAATTTCTCCAACACTTCTACCATCCTGTCCTGCCAGCAAGATTGAAAGTGGTAGAACCCGTTAGAGGGATTCCAGAGCAACGCAGCAATCTTTCAAAGTAACAGTTTATTTAATTCAAGCAGAACCATTAAGCATAGACAATATTTTCAAAGTACCATAGCAACAGGTGATTGAATCAGTGCCCGGAACTTAGAGAAAGAGGTTGGCCAAGGAAACTGAATTGTAGTGATACCTTTCTTATAACAAATGGAATAAATCTAATATTGCTTTGGACACACAACACTGAATTATGTCATGACATGAAATCCTTTATGTCTCTTTCACAGCAGGCGATGCATGGATGTGTATGCATCTTCCACAAGCACAATAGAACAGTTCTCAATCTCTTTTATAGCTTGGTTTAGAGAGAAACTGAGATGATTAACCGAGTATACACGTTTTAAGTTCGTCTCTTCTTCTGGGTGTGAGGGATAATAGAGAGAGAATCTATCTAAGTGCTCCTGAAGCTGATCAATAGCAAGGAAGTGCTGTCGAACCTCCAACTATATTGATCAAGAAGGAGCCCGCTTGGAAGATCTGAGAAGAATAACAACAGGACATTGACAATTGCTAGTGGATGCGTGCAGCCTCTCACATCATAGGGAAATTTTTGCAGTGATATTTTCTTTCTTATGAGCACATCTCAACTGCCTGAAATGGCAGCTATGCACAAACTGTCTCCTGTAAAAATGCTATTCAAGTCAGGACCCTATTTTGCCCTTGTTCATCCACTAGTTTTCCTCTTTTTTAATAATGAGAAATGGCCACCTCTGGCAACGTCTAACCCTTTTATCTAGAGCTTATTTTATGTCTCAATCGCTACTTTTGCAACTGTAAGCAAGCACCTGTTACAAAGACAGAGCTTTTTCTAGTAGAGCTTGTTCTATTAAGAAAGGTAAGCTTTTCTCTAAAAAAATGTGTGTGTTTTTGATTTTATTTTTAACTGACTAAGGCAGTCTGGATATCTAATCCTCCATTAGAAGTCAGTGCCATGAAAGACGTCAACTTACTTCCTGGTGTTCTTCAATCACAACCGTCACAATTCTTCCACAGGGAACAAAAGGTCATCCTTTCCTCTCTCCAACCTGCTAATGTATCTTAATTATAAGGATATTTGAGACTGGCCAAATAGACGAGGCCAAATAACTATTTAGACATTCATGCCTAAAGCTATGCTTTAGGAAAACATTCTTAGTGATTTCATTTTCCATTGACCGCAACAGGCTTTGCATGAAATCTTTTAGGACTTAACTTCCTGCTTTTAAAATCCGACTGGTAATTGTATAAATTTATTTCCTAAGAGCGAGCTGCCTCATTTCCATCTCATGAAATTATAGAAATCAAGAGCCTTGGTCGCAAGGATCCTTCAGGGCCGAAGTATTTCTGAGAGGTCATTTATTTGTCGTGCCGATTATTATTATTATTATTATTATTATTATTAAATGCTAGTTATTGCAAGTTCATGTCTCGAACAACAGCAACAGAGAAACTCTATAGCCTTTCCAATTAAAACAATGCTGTATAGTGGTTTATTGCCAGATTTTTGTCATCCTTCTTTAATTCTGCCTTTTGGTTACACGATACCTCTTATGGGATATATGCAACTTCTGATGTTAACAAGCAACTTATAAACAATATTCATACCATCTGTATTATTCCAGGCATAACTCAACGCTGAAGTGAAATCCTTTTCTCCAAAAACAGCAACAGAAAGTCTGATGGCATCTTAAAGAGTAACATATTTAGTGTGTCATGAGTATTTATGGAGTAAAGCTGCCTTCACCAGACCTGCTTATGAAGTACACGGTCCACAAAAGTTTATTCTAGAATAGATCTGAAGTGCTGGAAGACTCAGAATAGGGGCAGGGAGATGCAACCATTCTAACAGCTTACCATGATTGTCGTGTCTTCATAGGGAAAGGTGGAATTTCCCAGCTTAACAGTTGCAGGTGAGATCTGAGGTTATCTGAGGGACCGTCTTTTGCTGGTCAGACACACCTGACCCACTAGCGCAGGCAGGCAGGCAAAGAATGTTGTGGGTCCCATCCCCTAAGGAGATAATCTGGCAGGACCCAGAAGAAGGGCCTTCTCCATGTGGCTCCCTTCCTTTGGATCTGGAACATCATCCCTATGGAAATTAGACTGGCCCCTACTCTTTCTGACACCCTTTCGGAAGGCCCTGGAAATGTGGCTCTGCCAGTGGGACTGCGGAACCCAGAGCAGGATGGAATCCGTTAAATGGCTGATATGAGTGTGTGTGTTGTCACCGGAGGGGGGAGGGTAGGGTGGGTTTGGAGGGTTATTATTTTATTATTTTTATTACTTATTATTTTTATTTCTTTTATGTTGCATTTTTATTCCCTGTAAGCCGCCTTGAGTTGCCATGAGCGAGAAGGCAGCAATATAAATTTTCCAAATAAATAAATAAAATAAAATATGTCTTTTCAAGTACCCAAAAAAGGGTGATGTGCTTTGTTCACCCTTTGAAACACATCACCAAGGTTATAAGATTTTCAGAACCCAGGAAGAGCCACAATACAGAAGAGAGGGAGAAGCCGAACGATGTAGAAGTGATGGTGAGGGAAAGCAGATGTTGGCTAAAATGTTTCAAAAAATTCAGGAAAAATTGCTGGATGACTCTAGTTTCTGTGAATGAAGCTGCATTACCTTGCTCAAACAATAGCTGTAAATCAGAGACACATAGAACTGTTAACATGGCATGGTTAACCAGGACAGGTTTTTTTCTTGAAGCCTCTATTGCATGCACAAAATGGAAATGTAACAAGAGAGAGAGAGGCTGCTTCTCTGTTTTTTCAATTTCCATTC
>JANHFL010000972.1:217034-230539 GCA_032468155.1 Oxyrhabdium leporinum
CTCAACATCACTCACAGCAAGGTGCCACCGTCCCACCTTGCTGTGAGTGATGTTGAGTTGGCCATGCCCACTCAGTCACATGACCCCCACCCAGCCACGCTCATAGAACCAGTGATGAAAAAAAATGGATTTCACCACTGTTAAAGATGATGATGATGATGATGATGATGATGGTGATATGACATGATATCACTTTATCTTTGTGACTACGTAGATCTGTTCCAAGACAGTGGTGTCAAACTCACATCATCACAGCGGCATCACATGATCTATCACAACTTTTTTCCCCTTTGCTAAACTGGGCATGGGCATGGGCATGGCCAGTGCGTGATGCCCCCGGCCCATGGGCCGGGAGTTTGACACCCCTCTTCTATGATGATCTGTTCTTAAGCTGGTCCTTCAGCTCTTCCAACAATCAGTCAACCAAACTGCTACCTCTTTAGCCTCATGGTGCTTAAATTTCAGAATGTGATTCTTAAATTGGAGGTTGGTCTATATCAGGGGTGTCAAACTTGCGTCGTCACAGTGGTGTCATGCAGTGTATCAAGATTTTTCCCCCTTCACTAAACCAAGCATGGGCGTGGCCAGCATGTGACCCTGGTCTACATGCCTTCTGAGGATCCTTCCAACACTATGTTTCCATGTTTTTACCATGGAGAACAACAATTTTATTTATAGTCATAGTCTTGTTAGCGTAAGTCAAGCATTTTGTATCTGAAAGTGTAGCTATTGAATTTAACGTCCATCTTTGTCTGCTAATCTGTAAGGAGATGCTAAGGCTGGGCTCAGAAATTACTCTGATAAGTGGGAACTGCAAGAATAGAATACGTATTTGTGCTATTTGGTAGCTCCTCTCCATTATTGCTACTGTTGCCAGTCCAACTTCTTGAGAATTGACCTTACGAAGATACAAAGCTTCTGTTCCATCCATATTTCTTATTTTTACTGGTTTAAAAATATGTGAAAAATCTACATTTGTTTTTGTTCACAATGTTTTCTAACATTAGGCTTTATTTGGGGAGAGCATGGGGGGGAGTATGTAATAAATGAGATTAGAATTAACATTTAGGTTAGGGAGAGACTAAATATACATGGATATACATATAATTTTTTTCCTGTAAGCCTCCCATCTATCTTTTATATACTGTAGATGCATATTCTGTACGAGAGCTAGTTTGGTGCAGTGGTTAAGGCAACAGTCTAGAAATTGGAAGATCATGAGTTCTAGTTCTGCCTTGGGCACAAAGCCACCTGGGTAACCTTGGGCCAGTCTCTGTCAGTCTCAACCTAGGTAGAGGCCAATGGCCAACCAGTCCTACAATCTTGCCAAGATATAAAAGATATATATTTAAATATTTTATTTATATAAATATTTATATATTTATAATTATATAAATATCTTCTCTTCTGAGACAGTTCTCTTACAAAGTAAGAATAAGAAAGCTAGGTATCAGGGTTCCAGTTAACACACCCAATGGAATCAAAACTCCAAGGCAAGCATATTCCTCAAAGTATAGATTTATTAGGCATGTCATATTGGCACATCTGGGGAAAACCCGACTCTGAAGGACTCGAGGTTTTCCTCACCCAAATCAAAGCCCAAAGTTGTTTCCCCCCAGGTCACACTTCCGTCACATGGTCCAACCTGGTCACAGCCACCATCCTGGCTGGTTTTGGTCCACGCCTCTCCAGCACCTGGCAGGGCGTCCTTGGCTCCCACAGGAAAAAAAAGTTTTGACTACACATCCCCAGCTATCTCTATCTCCCCCACCTTATGTTCTCACAGCTGCAACCGGCCTTGTGTGGCAGTGCTGAAGATGCTCCCAAAATGGTTTCAGCTCAAAATGGCTTCAGGGCTGACACTAGGCATGATAGATTCCATACAATGCTACCATTTGTGATAAATTGCAGTTCCTTTAATGGACTTTGAAAATCCACTTTCATGTGGTTGATTTCTTTTATATCCCAAGTTGATATCAGCACATGGAAGAGGTGAAGGATAAAAACCTCCCTAACAGTCTGTGGTTTCTCACATTATCCCAGAGATAGAAAAAAAGAGTGTTGTTATATTAGCTCTTATTTTCATTGGACTGGCATCAGTATCTGGTTGAAAGTTGTTGTTCCTTGAAATCCCCATGCCATATTGCTACTATGCTAATAGAAATTTAATATTTGTTCAGATAACTCAGAATCAAACCTCTTGAATTAAATCCAAGGCTACTTTTTTTCTACAGGGCAAGTTGTGTGATGCCATTGTTATTGTAATTGGGGACAGGTAGAAGCTATTCTTGGCACTTTCTCTTGGTCTTGCTAAGTTCAACCATTTTCTAAGTTGGCAATTATTATAAACAATCCTTAAATAACAATAAGCCATAATTAAATATGACTCTTATAACCAAAAGAATATGTATATATCTCTGATTTCTCTATATCCCACTATCCTCTCTCCATTCATTTTTTGCTTTCACCTTCTTTTTTGTTTCTTTTTTGGGTTTCACCTTGAACTCTAGAAGAATATTCTACATCTCCAATTTCTCTTTTTTCATCTTTACCATTGAAACAACCTGGTTTCTCTACTGTTTGAAACTCAGTCATTTAATTGCACTTCTAGTCTAAGCAATGTCTTTTTGCTGCATATCCATGAGCATATAATATACAAAAGTCATTAGATTTATCATGCTTCAGTTACCTATGTAGGCAGTTTAGCCCCTGGTATCAGAAAAATGTGTCTCTGGGCTCAAAGCAGCTCATAAACCAAGGCTAAAGGCAAATTGACACTTTCTTATAGTGCAATTGAACAAACTCTGTGGATTTCTGCAAGTTCCCAGATATTATAATTATTTGCAGAAGATTGTGAAATTACCATCCTGTAATCCTGTAGCGCTGTATTAGAAATTAATTAGATTCATACTTACATTTTATTCTGCCAGAAGACACTGCTGAGTTTGGGTAATCACTATTTCTCCCAACATTATATGAGAGTAAACCTAGATGAGGATACACCAAATGCTTCCTTTGAAGTCTTTGAAGAAAAAGCAAGATATAGATGCAATAAATAAATGAATAAACTAATTGAAGTTATCTTTAACTGCAGAGTGAACTGGTTTTTGGGCTGTAGGCATGCTTAACTTTTTAAGAAATTGCTTTTCCTTTGTTTGATGGCCAACTTTTTGTGGGGAAAAGCCATTCAGCTCAATATGTTTCTTGAAAACATCTCATCATTGCTCACAACAATAGAACAGTCCATGAGGAATAAAGAAAAAAGTCTCAACTTCTCATATAATAGATGTGGTCACGTCTATGAGCCATCCTTATATGCTATCTTCTTCCAACATGTTTTTTCTTTAACAGACACACTATCGTGTGATCAAGAAATAAAAGAACTACAAGGAAGGAATGTAAGATCAAGTGTAGCAGAGCTAGCATGAAGAAGGACTTGACTTTCACTTCTGGCATCTCAAAGAATAGCTGGGTAAAACTCTTGCTTGAATTCCTGAAAGGCTTTTGCAAATCAGCTTTGTCCTCAGAACTGGGTGGCATGGATAATTGATTAGGTTGGGTATGTAACAATACCATCTATCCTCTCATCTAAAATGGAGCTGGGAAAACTTGATTCAAAATGACTCTTGTCACGAAAAGTAGGAAACAGTTTTAGGCCTAGCCTAGTGAAATACCAACCATGCCCTTTTCTACATAGCTGAAATTCAATTCTCTGGAAAGATTTAATACTTCTCTCTTGGAAATCAAGTTGCCTTCAGTGCAAAAATGATCAAGGAGTATTCTAGCTGCCACTCACTGACAAAAATTCAGCTCAGGGATTAAATGCTTTTCTGTACAAGTAGTCCATAGAAATGCATTTCATTTTCCAAGGAGCCTTGCAATAATCTCTCCACATGCTGCATTTGTTATGGTGATGGATGCTGCTTTGGTAGTGTTTAGACTCTTATGATTTGCTCTTCATTCTAAAAGGAACTAAATCTGCCCTTGAACTTGGATTGTGAGAGACAGATGTAAATTGTGAAAAGAAATTGAAGGCAAGGAAATCATGCTACAAAAATCAAGGAAGTAGCTGCTCTCTCAGCATTTACAACTTAGTAGATTCAAGTTGTAATGTATGACTGCATGCATGGAGAAGACAACATTTACACCCTTAACTAGCTCGTGCCATATCTTCTGTTTGTGTTCTGTCTCTGACTTATCCTAGGAAGAACAACCTGTTGGATTTTAGCCCACTTGGCTAAAATTTGGCCAGGAGACATTGCTTCTGCAGCTGAGCCAGTCACCTAGGGAGGCAAGGGGAGGCTCCCAGGTGTTTGGCGGAATGCCTGCAAGAACATTCCCTCTCCCTGGTGTTCTTAAGGACCTTTCGTATTTTGAATTTAGCAACCGTTGCAACTCCTTAGCAGGTCAAACATAGAAAGGCATGTTATGCTGTTCATGAAAATTGCTGGAATTTTCAGTGGTGTATCATACAAATAAATTTATTCCACCTATAATATATTCTTCTGAAAATGACCTCCTCCAATGCTACCGTAATATCTCAGAAGCAGGGACAATGTCCATCAGCAAATGTGCTGGCCTAACAAAAATTCAAGGGTTCTATCATCATCCCCACACATTCTTTTCTGGGGAAACTTGGTGATATTATCTGCCTGGGCAGCATAGGAATCAAAATTGTGAGGTTCTGCCTTTATTTATGGTGCATCAAATAACAAGGCACATCTTTTGTTGTCTGGTCCTGACATTCTCATAACACTTGAAACAGATTTCAAGAGGTGGGGAGATCAAATGACTTGTTTTAAACTTATCACCATTACTTGCACTAAACTGGAAGCAATTGATAAAAGTATTACACTAGTAACAGAAAGGAAAAGAGAGAAGAATGAATAGAGGACAACATCACTGTTCTGCTTGTGGTAAATGAGTTGCCTCCTCCAAATTGTAGCCTTGAAAATTTAATTAAAAGCAGACTAAATGCCGGCATTTAAGGATGTTAGCTACCTTGATGATAACCGATTCAACAAATGGTACTGTGGAGATGTGCATATTTTTGTTGATTGAATACCATGAAAAGCTCTCCCTACTACCACTATCACCATAGGCTGAGTTTTTAGAACATCTGGGTATGTTTTTAGGCTGTATGATAGTAGCAAACTGACAATATTTATCTTCTGATAAACTTTTTAGCTTGAAACAATTGCACCTATAATGTCATATAATTCAAGCAATACTGAAGATAATTCACCAGTAATGTTATACTGTATTAGTGCAACATGACATAGTTATAGAATTCACTTAGACAGGCTTCTCCAAACATTGGGGCATTGGCAGAAAATTTCAATCTTAACCCCATTATTTTCTTCATAATTGGATAACTGCCATTGGGTTTCAAAAAGGAAAATAATGTGCAGAAGCGTGAACAATTCTGGGAAGCAAAGAGCTTAGCTCTTTATATGTTACACATGGAGAAAGCCCAAGGTTCAGACCCTGGCATCCTAGATTAACAAAAGGATCAGACAGCATGTTGACAGAGATTCAGAATAGACAGTATGAGGATGTAGACAAAAATCTAACCAGGCATTTTCCTGAATACCATGACATGATGTTATATGCATGCTGATTATGTTTCCTATATCTGCATCTTCTATCTGCCCTACCTATGTTTTGTTTTCAACAACTGAGGTACAATTGACTAGGGGAAGTGTCCCCAAACGTTTCAGTCATTGACCTTGTCATGAAGTTTCAACTTGTTCATCATCATCCCAGTATTTATTATAGGAACATAATTTAATAAATACAAATAATACATTTGTTTTGTGGGCTTTCAAGTCAGCATTGATTTCTGGTGATTGCTTGGACTAGTCCTTGCAGTTTTCTTGGGAAGATTTCAGAAATGGTTTCTCGTTGCCTGCTTCTCAGGGTTGAGAGAGGGTGACTGGCTCCAGGTCACTCAGCTGACTTTATGCCTAAAACAGGACTAGAACTCAGAGTCTCCTGGTTTCTAGCCTAGTGTATTAACCACTTCACCAAACTGGCAAGAACAAGAACAACAGTGGCTAGTCCCATGAACCCTTGAGGGTTGATATTGATCACTTTGGGGAATCCTGGACTAGGAGATCTGAAGAAAAGCTATAGTTGCTTGATGGTAAATACAGCTCTCCCCGTGACTTGGAATCCTGCTTTATCCCAGTTCATGTCCAACTTTGGATGCAACTGCCTTCCTGACCCAATGAAAAGATCAGGAAGACCAACAGCAGGCATGAACTATAAATATAGGAGATTTGAGCCAATGGGCATAGACTCGTATTGCAAATGTTCTTAAGATCTTGAGCATTTAGGTGAGTGCCTGAGCAGAGTTCAAATATCTTTGTACTAACTGAATCCTTGAAAAAAAGATGTCTCTATCGGTCAGCAGTTGTCTATAAGCCAATAGCTTGTTATGACTCATGAGTCATGGATGTAGTTACTACAGACTCTCACCCACACATACATGCTTTTGCCAAAACTCCAAACAGTACAAATCAATAATCAGAGAAAAGTAAATGAAATAAAATGAAATCCAAATGTTTGTTTGAATTTTCCCTTTTGCTTGAGTTTGCCATTTTATTTGTCTCCTTCTTCAGCTTCAGTTTGTGCAACTTACGCTAATTTCCGAGGTAAAGAAAAGGAGGGTGTATTTCCTAGCAGTTAAGAGATATATCTAAACCATACCAGTTTCATACTACTTGATCTCAATTGTGCCTCATCAGATGTTGAGTTCTATTGATTTCATGGGTGCTTATTTTTTAAGTTTAAAGCCCCTTAAAATCCTTTTGCTTCTTTCATGCTATTAACTGATTCCCCCGGAGATCAAATGCTGCCTCTTATGGTTTAAGAAACCAGTATGGATTGAAACCAGAATAACATGAGCTATCATTCAAAAGACAAAGCTGGAGATTGGCCAACGTGGTTGAAGTGAATCAAAACTCAAACTATTGCAGCGGCTTTTATCTTCTTCGCCAAGGAGGGATGATATAGAGATGACAATAGACAAACTATTTCAAATTCCCCAAACAAAAGAAACGGGGATATTGTTTGTTTTCTTTCCATGCTTTATTACTTTTGCTGTTCTTCCTATTCCCAGGGCACAGTCCAACGATCTCTGCAAAACAAAGCTAATATTGTACAGGCAAGAGTCTTGTTTTACATAAAGATGAATTGTCTAAGTGACTTGTTCTCTCCCTCCTGCCTTCCCCCAAGCCAGAGCCTTGATCCAGATTTGTTCATTGGTTTCCTCCATTCCTTTAGCATAAAATCTCTGGTATCAAGATGACATTTCACTAAAATAAATGCTCTCCGATGGACTTCAGCAGCATTTTTTTCTTCAAATGGCAATATATGCTAAAAGAGGGGGGGGGAATTGTACAGGTAGTCCTTGACCTACAATCATTCATTTAGTGACTGTTTGAAGTTACAATGGCACTGACAAAAGTGATTTATAACCAGGGGTGGGCTTCAAAAACCTCAGCAACGGGTTCACTGCCCGATTGTTGGGTGGGCATGGCCATGGTGGGCGTGGCCTAGTCAACCTCCTGCACCATGGTGAGGGGGGCATTTTCACCTTCCCCAAGGCCCAGAGGCTTTCCTGGAACCTCTGGGAGTGCGAAAATGGCCTCCCCGAACTTCAGGGAATCCCATTTTTCTCCCTCCCTGAGCCTCCGCGCGTGCCCTGCACTTACCTGCACCCACAGCGGGCCACGTGGAGGCTCCTGGGAAGGACGGGGTGCAGTGGGAGGAGCAGGGTGGAGTGGGTGGGACCAGCCAGGAGTGGGATTTGGGGGTTTGGCGATCCCCACAGAATCTTCACTAAGGGTCCGCCAAAATCCCCGCAAACCCCCAGAAGCCCACCGCTGTTTATAACTGGTCCTCATATTTAAGACTGTCGCATGTAATCAAAATGTGGGCACTTGGCAACTAACATATATTTATGACATTTGCAGCATCCCAAGGTCATGTGAACTTCACAACAGCATTCTGGCAAGTCACGTTTATAGGTTCATGGAAGCTGGAATCATTTAATGAATGCATGATTCATTTAACAATTACAGTGATTCGCTTAACAACTCTGACAAAGAAGGTCATAAAATCAGGCGCATGTCACTTAGCAACCACCTTGCTAAGCAATGGAATTTCTGGTCCCAGTTGTAATCATAACTAAGTCTGATGAAATCATTTAGCAATTACATATTTGTAGTGAGAGGGACCCAAGTTAGAAAAGAACTGTGTAAGAATCAAAAAATGCGTGGACGATCTTTTCTCCTTCCTCCCTTTCGTTCTCCCTTCTTCTGCTCCCCACGTGGAGGTTTTCAGAAGAGGGAACACCATTCCTGTAAGAAATGTACACGAACAATTTACAAAATGGTTCCAGCTTCTTTCTTCGTTCCCCCTCTTCTTTTTTCACTTCTCTCTTCTTCATAAAATGAAACTTAAAGCGACAAATGGCCCAGCGCTACTAAAACAAGTGCTGATAAGTTCAGAGGTTCTTCATTGAGCTGAGGGGGGAAAAAATATGTAACTTATTTTTTTTTAGATGAATAGCACAATAATGGCCACTTATCACGAGGTGAATATGTGGGTAATTCTGTAATTTTGGCCTCCTTCGGTTAAGCAACAAGACATGGTCTTGAATTAGTGGGTTAAATAGTCTTGCCTTTAAAAGTCATGTTTGCCTGAGACAGAGAAGAATGTTGAGGTTAGAAGGTTATCTAAAAAAGAAGGAAAAAGAATTCTGATATTACCTGCCTTCCACAATGAGGAACTGATGGAAATATGAGCCGAAAAGAGATGTCTTAAATTTTCCAAAACTAATAAACCAACTTTAAAATGATCCTGCTCTGTGCAATTCCTCTCCATTTCAACCAAACTCCTGGGGAAAGTTATGCTGATCTTATCGTTTTTATCGCACTTTTTGCCTCCTTTACTCAATCATTCTTGCTATGAAAGTTTAGAGTTCTTTCAACCACCCACTCACACACACACGCACGCGCGCACACACACACACACACACACACACACACGCACACACACACACACACGAGTAGCCCAAGAACTACTGACCCTCTTGGCTTGCAGGTTGAAGAAAAGAACAGCCTGGTACTTGCAAATACTGCAGGCCTATATTTCTTAATCGGATCTCTCTCTGACTTGCCATACATACCTATGAGTACATATCATAGACGTGCACAAGCTTAGCCAAGCATTGAAGTGACTCAGGTTGGGGTAATTCTCTGCCTGTCTGATGATTTCCATTGTAAAGCAGCCAGATCTGAATCACTTTGTGACTGGTAGAATGTTTCAGAGAAGGGGTGTGGCTGCAAAAAAATAAATAAAAAATATATTTTAGCTTACATTCACTTTTTCCACCTGTAGGAAATATCAGGAGTGAAAAGGGGGAAAGTTGAGTTATACGAAGTTCAAGACCGTTCTTGATTCTAGGTTCACCTGCACAAGATGAATTTAAAAACGGTGAGGGCGCCAAAGAAGAGAAGCTGTTTGTCATTTTGATTTATTACCGCTCTTCCAATCAAACCTCAGGATTTCATTCTTGTTCATATATTCCTCTACAAAACCATTTTTCCCACTCCAACTTCCCAACAGCAAAAAAGAATTAGAACTTACCTTCATTGTAGCCTCTCCGGCTGGTGGTCAGGCAAAAAAATTTTTAGAAGGAGGTTTTTAAAAAATAATAATGATTTGACTTGGTATTGAAAGAAGAAAGCTTGCCAATTAAAATTGGCATTAAAAGTAATGTATGAATGACTTCGATGTCATAATCATGATAATAATGGGAAAAGACTTAACAATTGCAATACTTTCTGAAGGGGTGCTGAAAATTTTCCAATATTTACGCATATAAAGAATGGTCCATGTGGCTATTTAAAGTAATAAACAGGCATGGGCTATTCCACTGAAAACAATCCAGGCAAAAACTGTGAAACCCAGTGGTAACACACAAGGAGGGGAGGGGGGCATAGGCAGGGAATGCGTTGCTTTTCCTTCCTCCTCGAGATATGTCAACAGCTAGTCAACACCACTTATTTGATTTTGTTCCTGATGCACTGAATCCAAGTCTGGGCAAGCAGCAGAATTGTGTGTATTCCATGAAGGATGCTTTGAGCCAGACGTCTATGAGGAACAAACCCATAACATAGGACTGTCTTCCAATTTCCATGCAAAACAACTGCGAACAACTTTATTAAACATGCCTGGGAAGTGTCCAATAAATATGGAATAACTGTGTTGTATTTATTATTATTTTTAAATATGATTTTAAAAGCTGGGGATTCTTTTGCCTGTTGTTGATTTACACTAGGTCACTCAAGCTTGTTATTCCATAGTTCATGTCCAAATTAATGCAACCTACTTCTTTCAATTTCTAATAAAAGTTGCCAGCTGAGGGGTCCCAGGTAAAAATGACAAGCTTCCAAAAAGATGAAAGCTATACAGCTAATTATGCCCAACATGAAATATCACTCTTTAAATCTTATCAGTAATGGCAAGGCTAATTGTCTGAGTAATTTCATTATATTTAAGCTGAGGTTCCAAAGTAATAATAGTATGAGAAGTTTGGTTTACCCTCAGATTTTCTCTTATTTTTAAATTACAATTATCTCATAAAGGAAGGTTTTTATGAATAAAAGATTCTAAGTTACACAGTATTTGTGACACAATCTTTTCCATATAAATCTTGTGACATTACATGCAGTTATGTTTCATAGAAATAAGTATCACAGTTTCACAGAAATAAGTATCCCAATATTTGGTAAAACTTTAGTGGAATCAGATACATCTCTCAAACTGAGCACAAAGAATAGCTGGATTCTGAAGTATTTTATGCCAGCTAAGCCTAATAATAAGTCTGAATATATGCATAATTTCTATATTTGTATAAATGTACACAATTCAATCCAACTTTTCTAATAAAACAATTACAATTTGTGTAGGATACCTTTGCCCGAAAAAATTATGCAATACTCTGTAAATTCGTTTTAAATATGTGTGCTAATGTATTTAATTAATTAATTTGTTTAAAAATAATTAATAACACAATATAAATAAAATAAATATTGGGGTTAAATTCATTTTAATTTCATTCATCTGATCTGAAGTACTTGAAATAATTCTAAGTGATCTATGTAGATTTTTTTTCTGTTTAAAACAGAGAATAATTTCAAATGTACCAATTGAGAAAGCTTTCTGGAAATTCGTATGCTAGATAAACAAAGGAATTGGAACATATCCTAAACTTCCATTTTAATACTTGTCAGAATTATTGCTATGACCCAGTCACATCAACTAAAATGTATGCCATTTGATGAAATACTCAGACAGAACTACAGGCACAGATATTAATGCTCTACAATTCCAAATACAAATTTTGGAATAATCATAAAACATTATCTACATACTATTGTATCTTACGCTCCCTCTATCCCTATATATAATTGCATAAATGTTTCAACAATTATATTTATAATGATCAAAATAAGACATTCTAATATCATATTAAAATGAAACAGAGAAAGAGGATAATTTTGGTGTGTAGTTGACAGAAAAATCAAACAAGGAGACACAGTGCACGATAAATATTTATCAATGATCTGAGCAATTTATGCCATGTCAAACTGAAATATAAAACTTCTGGGAATCCCAAATTAAAACCCACTTTCCAAGAAATTGTATCAAAAGACTTTCTGGCAAAGAAACTACAGCTACTGGTCCTGTCCATTCTGAGCTTGGTCAAAGACATTGATTAAAAGTTCAATACCATCAGAAGGTTGATGGTCTTATACAAATGTTGCTTGGGCTAGGTCTGTGGTAATCAGAGGACTGAGGACTAAAATCTATCATATTTTAGCACCTCATTTATCAAATACACATTGTAGTATAAACAGGATCTTGCCAGTTTTACAAATAACTGGAACATTTCCCCCTTTAAACCAAGAAGAGGTATTTATTTAGCAAAACTGTATTTCTTTCATTGGAGTCAGTGCCTGAGATGACCACTTGCAACTCTGTCATTCTGTGCTATTTCATTAGAAGGTACAGTATATGAATATTGGCATTGACTGAGCCTTTGGCCCTGCAGATAATGTTTAACTACAGCACCCAGCATCCTTAAAATTAGTAACTGGTATGCTCATAAGACTGCAACATTCTGAGGACCACCTGTCTCCAATACTACAGTGGAGCCATGATGGCATAGTGTTAGAATGCAGTATTGTAGGCAAACTGTGCCAACTGCCAGCAGTTCAATTTTCACCAACTCAAGACTGACTCAACCTTCCATCCTTCCAAGTTTGGTAAAATGAGGAACCGGATTGTTGGGGAGAATATGCTGATTCTGTAAACCACTTAGAGAGGGCTGTAAAGCACTAGGAAGTGGTATATAAGTCTTACTGCTATTGCTACATACAAATGCACACATTTAAATATTGTGCACATTTAAAAAAAGAAAAGAAAATTAAAAAGAAAACTGTTAACATTCCAGTATTTTTACAGCTTGTCAAAAGCTTTCTTTAAAAGTGAATCTATGACTAATTTCTCAACCTCATTTTGACTTTGGAGATAACATTATTGTTTCATAAGTAAAACTAATTTTTTTATGTGTCAGTGATTTCTTCACGGCTAAGAAGTAGATTCTAAGAGACAATGCAGTAGATGTCAAATGAGGAAATGGTAGGAATTTCTGAGTCAAATATAAAATATGTTGTTGAGATTCACTTTGTCAATTATGTTTAAATAACATTACTCAAAATGCTTGTTCCTAGTAATGAAGAGCTATTTTTCCAGGAAAGAATTTCAGCAGAAGGCCACAATGAAAAACATTTGTGTGCATGTTATTGAAATATCACACTTCCTATTTGAGAAAGATAGATAAGTGCAAATGTGCCTAGATAGCTGCCTATAGGCAAATTAAAACACAATTATCCAATTTTAATAGTATTCCAATTTTTTTGTGATGTGTCTTCTGAAGCAAAGTGTTTAAGGCTGGATGTTAAGGGAAAATTCAAAGTCAATTGCATTGTTTGCCATAGTATGCACACACTGCAGGCTACTTCTGCTGACTGCTGATTGCCAGCAGGTTGACAGTTCAAGTCCCACCCGCTCAAGGTTGACTCGGCCTTCCATCCTTCCGAGGTGAGTAAAATGAGGGCCCAAATTGTCGGGGGCCAGAGGCTGACTCTGTAAATTGCTTAGAGAGGGCTGTAAAAGCAGTGTGAAGTGCTATATAAGTCTAAGTGCTGTTGCTGTTGCTATTTGATCTCTTTTTTTGGTTTCTTTCTAGTGCTATCAATTTACAGACTCTTAACTAATGCCTGGACATGTTCAGTGGTGGGATTCAGCTGGTTTGCACTGGTACAGGCAAACCAATTGTTAATTCCCCCCCCCCATCAAAGTGGATCCTGTGCGCTGTACTGCACTGCAATGGAGAAATGGGCAACGGAGCGGCCGGCCCAAGGGAA
>JANHFL010000972.1:230639-242583 GCA_032468155.1 Oxyrhabdium leporinum
GGGGGGGCTAATGTGTTTCTTCTCTATTCTGAACTACTCCGTTCTTTCAATAACTTCCAAACATTGTTCCTCAGAAGAATCAGTGGGGATCTCAATAAATTCAACAGTCTGGCATCATCTTGGCAATCAAAGGAACTGCTGTAGTCAATAAAACAAAAATACATTTCCTTAAATTCTCTTCCCCTCGCTATTAGCCATTTTAGGGTAGCTCTCTGATCTCATGTCCTTTTGTCTTTTGTAAAACCTAGTTCTTCTCTTTCCTTGTATGGTTGCATTCTTCTTTGAATACTCTTAAACATAAACCTAACTTATTTTCAATCCCTCATAGCTTTACCGGATTTTCCAGGGTAACCTTCCCCAATCAGACGTCCTCTGAATATGTGGTCTTCAATTCCTGTCGTTCTTCACAGATTCAGATTTTGCTGGCATTTTGTTATAATTTTCCTGATATTTACAAAATTTATAGTCAAGAATAACGACAGTCCTTTCCATGGCAAAGTTTTCACTTTAACCAATCACAGGATCTTAAAGCATAGTGCATGTGGTTTATGACCACAGAAGAAATGTTGCAAATTATTGGAAATCATGGGAGATGACTATCTCAAAATGGCTGTCAGGGAATTTTGTTTAGTTGGTTTTCATAAAATAATGCTGATGCGTATGGTATGTAACATAGGTCATTGCACTATTGGAAAATATTTTGGACAAATTACTTTCAATCTTGTGCTAGCAAAAGCCCACCACCTCTCTACTATTTATTAAATCTGCTTGCCATATCTCTGGCTTCTGCTGGAATTTGAAAAAAAAAGGAAAGGGAAAGTAGCTCCTTTAAGAGCTGGCTGAATTTTGAAGAATGGGTTTCATCAAGAACCCACAAATTTTTGCAAGCATCTTAATGCTATGCCAGTGGATGTCTGTTCTTCAATGGAAAAAAATTTTTTTTTCCTTTCCCTCCCTCCAGCCTCTCTATACTTCCCCCAAACCATTCTAGGAATTCCTCATCCCCCACAAAGCAGATTTTGGAAACCTGCAAGGAGGGTGTTTTTACAGCGGTATAATGTACCATTCACAGATAATATAAATGAACAACAGGCTGCCATAAAGGATTTGCATACCAAGACAGCTGGTGGTACTAATTTGCCATGAAATATAAATATAGAAATGTTAGAGTCTGAAACATGTATCATTGTCATGTCTCAAGGATTGGAGGAGTGAAAAATTAGATTGTTTTAAACATTATATAGCAGATCCTTCTCACTGAAGGCATTAGGTCATTTTCTGGTGCTAAGCAAGGTCAGATGTCATTCTTAACAGCTAATGCTCTTTTTTTTAAACCAAAGCCAATGCAGAGTTATGAAGTGTCATACAATCTACCGTACCCCTGCAGTACTTCCTGAGCAGCATTACAGGACATATTTATAGACAATAAAATTCTTGGGATTTCATATGGCTATACCAAGTCAGATGGTTTTTCTAAGCTGTATGGGGATAAAATGCTTTCTGGGAAATAAATAGCTCATGACAGATTTATTACCTTACAATAAAAATACTATTAAATGAATTATTTGGAAAAACAAGGTAAGTGAGAGAACATTGTTGGAGTATGGATGACAGGGGATTACGCTAGTAAGGTGCACAATTTAAAACATGGCAGAAGGGATCACTCCTAGTGTAAACCTAATTAGAGCTCTCCCTGGATGCTGCTTAGCAACTGTACAGAACTAAAATCTCATATATCGCTGTGTAGAAATTGTGCCTGATGTTCTCAAGCAACCTCTGGTCCAGTTTGCTGAGAATTCTGAAATTATTTGGTTAAGTTTGAAATGTTTTTTTCTCAACCTGTTGTCTTCAAGAGATGTAGAAATTTACCTCATTCTTGAACTTACCAGATTCTTCTTCAGATGTTCTCCTAACTTTAAAAGAAATAGGTTTTTTTATATATTTGGGGAGGAAAAATTAGCAGGGAGAGGCTGTTATCAGGTATTTTGCAAGAGCTGTGGTGGCGCAGTGGTTAGAATGCGGTACTGCAGGCTTCTTCTGTTGACTGCTGGCTGCCAACAGTTCAGCAGTTCGATTCTCACCAGCTCAAGGTTGACTCAGCCTTCCGTCCTTGCGAGGTCAGTAAAATGAGGACCCAGATTGTGGAAGGCAAGATGCTGACTCAGCAAACCACTTAAAGAGGGCTGTAAACCACTGTGAAGTGGTATATAAGTCGAAGTGCTATTGCTATCAATAATCAGAAGAATAGTAGGCTGCCTTGTAGGTAGAAGTACAAGTGAAGAATGTTTGACACATTATATATATATTACAATACAGACTTTAATACTAAGTAATCAATGAAAATCAAAACCTTTATCATCTAATGAACTTTGGTGCAATTTGCAGTGCTTCTTTTTTCAATGTATTCTCACGTTTCTATGAAAAAGTCAACCAATGTTATGCTTGGAATATTGCCACCCTACATTGTAATTAATATTGATATTAATTATAATTTAGGATGGCAATGTTTCAAGCATAACATTATTGGACTTTTTTATCCAAACTTGATGTTGAAAAATACTGAAGTATGCCTCATCTGACTGTACTTTGTTCATCAGAAGGTATAGTTGTCAACCTTAAAGGTGACCTGACTGAAGCAATTTTGAAGCTTCAGTGTTGCCACCCTGGAGCTGAGGAATAGGGAGGGGATGGAATAGAGATAGCTGGGGTTTTGTAGCCAAAACAAAATACTTTCTCCTGGGAACCAAGGACACTCTCACACCTGGTCAGAGAGAGGAGGAGTGATGTTACCAGGCAACCGGATGGCACCTTGATTGGACCATGTGACCGATTGTTTGGGAAAATGAAAAAAAAAACTTTACTTTTACTTTTAATAAAGTGAAAACTGCTGGAATCTTCACAGTCGGTTTTCACCAGAACTGTGCCAATATGATATATCCAATAAAACTGTTCTTTGAGGAATCTACCTGCCTCGGATTTTTGTTTGGTATGGGTGTATTACTTGGAACCCTGACATTGCTTACTTCAGTAGAATGTACATTAAAGATGCCTTGGCCAAAGTACTATGCAAAATATCTTGGCGACTGGGTTTTATTTTTAGTTATTACAGCAACACTTAGAGCTGAGTGAGAGAACATCTCCTCTTTAGAAGAGGAAAAATCAGAAGACTCAAGGGATTGAAAATATGCATCTCTTTTGCCTAGATAGGTCCTTCACAGCCAAGTCTAGCCAGGATACATTGGGAGAGAGTGGAAGAGGGAATGCTAGCTATGATAGGTGGAAGCAGATGAGAGAACCTCGTGGAGCAAAGCTTTGCTACTTTGCATCAGATCCAATCACAGTCCCTTTATTTCCACCTGGTACTCTCAAGTAATAATGGGGTTTTCTTGACCATACACTTGGAATTTTCCTTTACAGGAAAATTTAGCAAGATCTTTACACAATGGAACTAACCTACGGTCTATCTTCTCAACTTACTTAACCATAGAGGTTATACCTTCCTTGATATAGCCAGAGGTTATGCCGATTCCTTTTAATCCCCTTTTCTTGACAGAATTATCTATATCAGGGGTGTTAAACTTGCTGCCCACGGGCAAGATGTGTCATGCACTGGCCACTCTTAAGCCCGGTTTAGCAAAGGGGGGAAAAAGTTGTGATATGTCACATGACGACACCGTGATGACGCGAATTTGACACCCCTGCTCTATATGGATCTAACCTGTGTTGAATCTTTGGTTTGAATTTAAGAACCATAGCTTTAGGAAATTTTTGGTATGATTCTTGCCTGATCAGTAATAAAAGTTAAAGTCTTTGGACGGTGCTGGCTCAACGGCCTTGAAACAGAGTTGGCAATTACTAACGGAATAAAATTGCAGGGACTCCTTTTTTCTTTATTTTTACTTCTGATTAATTATTTTGCTTGGGTTTTATGTGTCAACATTATTCACTATAGTACTTCTATAGAATCAGCATTCCCAGCAAACTGGATCAGAAGTTGCTTGAGAACATCTGCACCGTTATATACGGGATTTTATTTCTGCACAGTTGGTAGGCAGCATCCATGGAGAGCTCTAATTAGGTTTACACTAGGAGTGATCCCTTCTGCCATGTTTTAAACTGAACATTAGTGTGCACCTTCCTAATGTAATCTCCTGTCATCCATACTCGTTATAATACTTGTTTAACTGCAGCTTGTTTTTTAAAGTTATTGTTATGAAACCGTTGAGCTGCAAGGCAGGACAGGAACACAGGATACAGTCGTATATCAAGTTTTAACCTATTCAGCTCAGGAAACCTACTTGTCGTGCTTCTCCAGAGTATCAAGCCACGTTTCCCAGCCATTCCTGGAGATGCTAAAGAGTGAACCTGAGACCTTTCCACATGCAAAGCCTTGCCCTTACATTTATTTTTAAAATGATTTTATAAATAATCATCAAATATCCATATTCATTTTCCATCCATTCAACTCTTCTGTTTGATTGAAGCAGGATAAGCTAAAATATTAACATGTCCGAACTCCCTCTCAGTCTTTTTTTCTCTCTTTTGCAACGTGACTCTATTTTTTTTTTCCAAGAAACGTTTTCCCCCCATGAATAAGTTTTAGGTTTTCTGAGGCCAACAGTCAATCTTCTACTGTGGCATGATTTTTGTGTGGCTAACACAGCAAGGGATCTTTTCGCTTGTTAAAAAAAGAAATCCCATCGGGATTTTAATAAACATCATGAAACTATTTGAGTTACAAGGCTTGCGAAGGCCCTTTTTATATTTCTTCCTTAAGAGAAAAAGTGGAACCTAATTTGACCTGACACTGCCCCTTTCATGTCTGGAAGTGAAGTACAGTAACTAAGTTTGACATCATGTTTAGCAATAAGTTTCACTCTTTTCGGTATGTCCTTCACATTGGTGTTAATGCTAACTACCACACGCAACCCGTTTTCCCCCAGTCATTTTCAGAGCGTCATGCTGATATACTAATCTAATTTAGTAGCGTTGCAAGCAGCCATTACTCTGAGTTGTTCAATACTTCGCCTCTGGCAGTGTAAACTAAAAAAAACAACTGGAAGAAAAACTGCTTTGAAACCAAATTTATATACGGCTCTTTAACCTCAGTGCCCTGAGCCAGCACCCCTCCTGTGCACAGGTGCCCTGTTTTCCAATCCACTGTTTTTCAAAGGGAGTAACAGATGCACGGATTTCTTCACATTATGGGCACCGTAATAAAAGGATTGCAGAAAACACAGATGAAGGCGAAGCTCTGTTAACAGAATCCCTCTAATGCAGCCGGTTCCAAGAAGCTTTGAAGGAATGCTTCACTCGGATGAAGCTTCTCTCAAATCAGTCCAAGGGAAAGGATAGATGAATCAAACCAGGGGCTCTGCTCCTGGGCGGTGACCTGAATCAGGCGTCTTCCAAGCATCTTTCAAAGGATTTTGCAGATGTTGCTCTACTGCAGGGGATGTCAAACTGGATTTCAACATCTCCAGACATCGTTGTTTCCTTAATCATGTCAAAAATTGATGAACATTTTTCAAAGATGCTGCTAAAGCAAGATGAAGTGAGGGACCGTAAATGTGAAAAGGATGTGCTAAATTACCTCTCTAGGAATCCAATCTTGATTAATAATCATACCACAGCTATTATTCTTTTGGACTTCAAAAGAGTTTATTGTTGTGCTTCAGGACTCTAGTCTTCTACATTGTGCTTCAGAAATTCTGGCTGTCCAGAGCATCTTAAACACTAGAAAGAAAATAACCACAATTTCCTATTTTTCAGTACAAGCCGGAATAGTTGAATGAAGATGCAGATGGAATCACCCTCTACCACTTTCTCCTTTGTCAATTCATTCAGACTCATTCTTATGACTCGGCATCATAATATATTTGTGGTACCTGTTCTCGTGTGCAAACTGCGCTATCAGATATATACTACTTGTGCTAGCTAGATAACGTGTCACTGATAATGGGGTCGTCTTCAAAAGAGCTTATGCTGCAACTCTGAATAGTTAGAGTGATCATAATGGTTGGCGTCCCTCAGATAAACTTTAAGCAGGGATGGCCAGCTTCTGCTCTCTAGAGGGCTTGGACTCAAACTTGCAATGTTCCACATGTTACAAGAGGCCTTCCAGTGAAGTGACATCATTGAAAGGGAAAGGACTGAGAATTATTGGCCTTTTGGGGGTACAGTTTTGTGGTTTAAGGATGAGAGATGTGTTACAAGTGGGAATGCAAATAGTTTGCCTTCGAGAGGCTTCTTGTTCCTATTCCTATCTGCATTTTTTTTAATTTAATTTTTTTGCCCTGAATTATGCTCCTGACAGTTGATCATTCTGTACCAAATTCCAACAGCTTACTTAAAAAAATGGAGGTAAAGAAAAGGTTTAACATGAGAATTGGAACACTACCCTTCTTGGTGACCTTCAACTCTCATTCCCATTCCCATTTGCAAATGAGGAGAAGCAGAAACTTGTGCAGCCATTTTGCCACCAAATGTTAGCACCAGGATCTTGGGAACCTGGACGGCTTTTGGAGGCCCCATGGACTACGTGCTGTTCACACACACTCTTAAGCAATTTAGGTCTTCAGAGGTTCGTGTCAAAGAGGGCCTATTAAATAACTGCTGAATTGTGCAGATCTTTCAATTCAGGAATCATAATCCTGGTTAGCACCCCGGTGGCCATCTTTTGCACCTGTTGCATCTTCCAGATGTCTTTAAAGGTAGTGTGTGTTCCATTTGCCATGATGATTCTTATTCAGATTGGTGAAAGGGAATTTGTTGCTGAAATTTGCTTCAAGGGAAGGGAAATTTTTGGAGAAATTGTCATGATTTGTGATGTCCATCCCCTTATGTGGTACCAAGCAGCTTGTGTGAATGTTTTCTCTTTCACTATACAATCACCCTTTCAATCCTTTCAATGATTTGCACCTTGCCCTGTCTTCCTATGTAAGGTTAACATTGCAGCAAACATCTTCTGCCACCAAGTAAGCTTTAAAATATCATCCCCCCAAATTAGAAGGAAACTCTCAGATACATTGAGAATCAAATTAACAGACAGCTCGATTGAGGGATAAAATTTGTAGGACAGATTTCACTAGAGCAGGACTGTCAAACTGGCGGCCCATGGGCCGGATGCTCCCTTAACTCTTCTAGCAAATTCACACATACACACACCCAAAAGATGCCACCAAGTTAAAATGTAGTGTGAGAACTAGGTGTCATTGTAGAACAAAATAGAGGGGGCTGTGAATGGCTGGTTTTTGGCCAATCTGAACAGGGATTCCTACGTTCCTCCATTCTCCCTCTCCTGTCATGCATTTACCCCCTAGCTGGTTATAGGAGTTTGTTGCAGTTTCCAAGGTGGATTCCTTGGAACTTTCCGTCTATGCCAGAGTTTACACATCTTGTGCAAGAAGAATTGGCTAGAATTCTGCTTTCACCCTGCAGCTCAAGAGAAACAGCCAAGCTTAGGTTTCACTAATGCTTCTTCCATTCTGCTGAACAAACTATCCAGTAATCATAGCTGTTGATTACATTTCCAATGCATGCCAAGTCTTGTCATTTCCATTGTAATTAATTTAAAGAAAACATTTGTGTCTGAAAACAAAACACATTGTTGCCTGTTTTCATTTACTTGAGCCCATGTCTCTATTACTCTTGCTCTTTCTCTCTCTCTCATGCACACACGCGCACACACACACACACACTTTATTACAATTAACTGAGAAAACATGACCTAAGCAAAGTTATCAAAGGAGAGCAATTATGGGAGCATGTGCCATATTATTTCAATTAGGTAAGTGGTTTTGCTCAGGACCAGCACAAAACTACTGTTTATCCCATGATTCCCACTGTTAACATTGATAAATTATCCCAACATCGCCTTTTCATTCAAGGCAGGTTTGTGTCTGGACAAGGGCCAGACACAACAGAACCAAAAGATTTATAAGCACCACAGTAGAAAGGCAAGGAAGAGCTGGAGGCTTGACCCGTCTCGTGTTTAAATTGGGAATAGAACAAAGGGGGTGGAGGGGACTACAGCCCTCAGTGGCCAAAAATTCAAGAATCTTAATGAATGAAATGCTTTGCTTAAGTAACATCTCCGTGGCCTCAAGTGGAATTATTTTTAAGGTGGGGTTGACTTTGGTGTATGAAAGCAAAGCACCTGATTATCAAATTATTATCAATTAAGGAGAAATTTCCTAACAGTGAGAACAATTAACCATTGGAACAGTTGTCATCAGAAGTTGTAGATGGTACATTACTGGAGGTTTTTAAGAAGAGACTTGACAGCCAGCTGTCTGAAATGGTAGAGGGTCTCCTGTTTGAGCAGGGGGTTGGATTAGAAAACCTCCAAGGTCCCTTCCAGCTCTATTCTGATTGATGGATGGATTGATTGATTGATTGATTAAAGTAAAGGTATTAGGAAGTGGACTATAGCACTGAAGCCCAAAGAAAACAACCAGTCTGTTCAGAGATGCTTCTCTTTGAGTTCAATAAAATTTACTCCCCAATATGAGATGGCAAGATTTTCGATTAAGTTAGAAGTACATTTCATGGCATAGGATAGCTCGCAAATAAAGATGTAGGGCTGGTGACAATGTGGTAAAGAGTAGAACTCTGAGTCTGGCATAGTTATTTTTCTTTGTATTTATTTAGTTTCAGAATCTAATATTTTGATATTAGTTTTTCGCAGAAAGAAATAGAAAACATTATAATAATAATATATCAAGCTACAAATCTGACCTTTATTTTAAACAAGAAGAAATGTATGTAAAAGGAAAATGTATGAAGCCAACTGGGTAACCTTGGGCCAGTCATTCTCTCTCAGCCCTAAGAAGCAGGCAATTGCAAATCATTTCTAAAATCTTGCCAAGAAAACTGCAGGGACTTTCAGGAGGCAGTTAGCAGGAGTCAAAACTGACTTGAAGGCACACATGCATGCATCCATAGAGAGGTGGGGGGGAGGGAGGGAGGGAAAATAAAAACATTGGTGGAGAAAGAGAGAGATAGGTTTATTTTTTTATAGAGAAGCACCTGAAAAAAAGTTAATGTAGCAACACCTCATCCAGGAGAAATTCCTTTGGTAAGAAGTTTGGTTGCCTCGGCATCACCACCATAATAATGGCTTTCCTCCTGCGATGCTCCTCATTCTTATTTCCTTTATCTCTTTACAACAGATTTCTTTGCTTGCCATATTTATTCTCAGCCCTAGGTAGAGCCAATTACAATGACTTAAGCAATTTTTCTGGCAGAATCTAACGAACAGTGGAATGTTTGTGATTTAAGCCAATGAAATCCAGGATTCTAGAACTAGACATCAAGACATCTAATCCCAGGACATAAATTGGTTGGCTGGGAAAGGCAGATTCTGGGCAAAGAAATGAAAACAGCATGACTATGCTTCTATTCAGGCAAAGAATGTTAAGGTCGGTGTTAACATTTATTTATCATAGTCTGGATCTAAAGTCTTATTTCTAGAAATCTCAAACCTCTGGACAATCCATTGTAGTGCAAGGGTGCGTTTGTTCTGACTGCTTGGTCTAGGAATTAGATGTTTTTTTCATGAAATCTTTCTCCAGGTTCATACTCTTCCAACAGATGAAGTGTGTTGTCATGAGATCTCCAAGAATTATTGATTATTTTAAATATATCTCCTTCCTTTTATAGATTGCTAAGCTCAGGAAGCTCTTGTGTTTCTTCACTTTTGGCTTTGAGAAAGCTTCATCCATAAGAGGTTAAAGCAATCCAGGACAGGATAGACAAATAATGTGGCCTGAGAGAAAATAGCATTTTATATTCCTAAATTTTTACTCATGTGCTAAATCAGGCAGCAAAATGCAACAAACGTCTACTTGAAATCCCAGCTTTAAGTCTGGAGGAACAGCTGAATCTACATAAAAGGTAAAGAAACAATTAGCTACTTCTTAAATTAATGCTATTCATAATGTAGTACTAATTACTTTGCAGTGTGATTGGAAGAATTTAAGAGCCAATTGATTTAACCAGATATAACCCTGCAATTTTATTTCAATCAGGGTGGCAGAGAAAACATATCAGTATTTATTTGTTTGTTTGTTTGTTTATGAATCTTCTGCATTGTCCATCTCTTCTAAGTGACTTTGGACAGTTTACAAATAAAAAACATGAAAAGCAAGATAGTTTATGCATGGATGCATGGGAAAAATTGTGGGACCACATCCAAGATGATATAAGGAGTCAGGCTTTCAGTCTGGGCTGCAGAAAAATGTAAAATGTGAATAGATGACAGCAGAGTTGTGTTTAAAAAAAATAAAATAAAGATCTAGGCCAGATCTGAAAGTTCTACATCTAAAGATTAGATTCAAATCTAAGTATTTTAAGAACATGGATTCTGGCCACCTATATCTGTATACATAACGATGCTCATGAAAAATATATGTATTGTGACACACTGCTATGTATATTGATATGAACATACATATAGAAACATACATTTTTTTCTGTCTTCCCATAGTTTCCCTCAATTCACTGAGGTTGTCTTAAGAAATACCTTTCTAGATTTCAACTCTTTTCCCCATTTTGGCTGGATTCCTTTGTTTTACCTTTCCCAACCCTGCCAGGAAGTACCGCTTTATAACATCTTGCTTGGTAAGACCGCACTTGGAATATTGCATCCAGTTTTAGTCACCACAGTATAACAAAAAAAGACGTTTCGAGACTCTGGAAAGAGTGCAGAGAAGAGCAGCAAAGATGATTAGGGGACTGAAAGCTAATATCAAGAATGGTTGCAGGAATTGGGCGTATCTAGTCTAGGGAAAAAGAAGAACTAGGGGTGACATGATAGCAGTGGTCCAATATTTGAGATCATGATGATCAGTGTACTTTACAGAAAGAAAATTCCAGAAGAGTTCCCCCCCACCCCAGCCATTTGAAGTAGCGCGGCTTCTGGTAATCTTTCAAAGAATGCGGCTGGGAGTGGCGAAAAGGGGAGAATAAATAGATAGGCAGAATAAAAAGGAATTGGATAGGAAATTGGTGCCATAAAGGAGACATGGTCTTACAATTAAAGATATTTACCAGAGAAATGTGAACCCCATTATATTTTGGCTTAGGCTGGGCAAAGAAGAACTGTTTTACATCATCCAGGATAAAAAACAGGTCTATAGGTAAGCTTTTAGAATAATAAACATCCTGCATTCAAGAGGGGGGAGAGAAGCCTGTCAAATGAAGGAATATTGATTTTGGAACAAGAAATATTATGTCAAACAACATTAGTTTAATTGAACTGAATTTGGTTTAAGTATTAAAAGCATTTATATACAAACAGCGAATGAAAATTAACTGCAGCTGAGTCCCGTGGCCACCGCTTCAGTCTCGAGGCAGCTTTGTTGGCGTTCGCCTAGGGTTTCCAATCTGCCTTCGATTCCCGCTGCATGACTCAAGAGAAAAGCAATATGCTTTCTCTCAGAGAAAAGGCCAGTTTAAAGTTGTGTTTTGACTTCTCAAAATACACAAAAGTTTTACTTTCTGAAGAAGAATTTATAACCAAAGGGAGGAAGTGAAGGTAATGCTAGAACCAGCCCCTCAGTACTGGAGTTCTGTGGCTGGAGCTGCGGGAAGGGGCTTCCTGCGCTTTCAAATTACAGCTAAATTTATTTGCCTTCCAGCTCCTGTTTACAATACTTTGCAAGGCTCCCTGTCAGGGAGTACGTGCTCAGGTGCAAAACACATTGGCAGCAATGGGCTACTTTGGGATACATAGATTTTAGAATTGGCCTGAAGTATAAGATGACTACCAGTTTGGTCACCGAACAAAGAAGCTACAACTGGGCTATAACCACTTCGTTTTGTGTGGAGGGGTACTTGATAATGCTTCTGCACACCAAAGATAAATTAGCATGTTACAAACAAAAAAATCTAAACTCCGGAGAGTAGAGGAGAGGAGAGGAGGGGAGGGGAGGGGAGGACA
>JANHFL010000972.1:242683-252752 GCA_032468155.1 Oxyrhabdium leporinum
TTGAAATAGTTTATTTTTTGTTTACTTACTAATCATATATAAAGTCCATCCATCGTCCTCACAGAGCAACTAGTTGTCTACACAGTTGCCTCCTATTTGACAGACAGCTCAAAGAAAGCTTGCTATCTGTTGCAACTGCATTTTTCTGTCTATAGTATCATCCAATCACGGGGGGGGGAGAGACAGGGGAGGGGGTACCTCAAAAATTTAAAAAATGGACTTGTGTTCATTTTGTATCATCTTTATGCTGATTATTTACAGCTTCCCTTGAGGATCCACTCATTTGGAAACTTGCTTGATGAGACCTTAATAAGTCAGTCTCCTGCTCCGTTTCACTTTCCTAAGCCATATAAAACATTTTCCTATTTCATCTTTACAACTATGGCATTCCAATCACCAAACACAAGCCACGCCTCTTGTTTGCATGTTCGGTCAATTTCAAATTGCACCTGATCATAAAATGTATCAATCTTGTATTTTTCAGTATCGGTAGTTGAAGCATACATTTGAATGATCGTCATATTAAAGGGGTACCCACAAACTCTAATCAATATTATTTGGTCATTGATTGCATTGTAGCCAAGGATTGCTCTACTTATATCATTCTGTCAGGTTCCAAAATCCAAGACAGACACGTGGTGATTGTTCCAAGCAGATTTCTTCGTTGTTTCACATCTATAGACAGAGTTTACCAAACCGAAGCATCCTACAGTTTGCAACAGGGGTATCCAACTCACGGCGTCACATTGTCATCATGTGATGTGTTGCGACTTTTCTCCCCTTCGCTAAAATGGGGGAATGGGGCCTGGCCAGCGCATGACGCATCCGATCCATGGGCCGCGAGTTGACACCCCTGGCCTACAACAAGTAATACTCTGAGAACTATTAGAAGGGGCTGCCTTCACCCACTTTCTCTCACACAAAGTGTCTGAACTGAGCTGCCTCTTGCTCCTTTGGAAAACATTCCCTCCCTCTTGGGAATCCAGATTACATTCCATCACATCTTCTAATTATAAAAGCAACATTGCTTTTTTTCTTTGTTTTTCAAACAAGTAATTAACAGAGTGATCTCCAGACTGAAAGTGTCCCACCCCAGTCCGTCTCAATTCATGGATGCCTAAGATGTCGATTTGTACTTGTTCATTACACCTTTCATTATGTTGAGCATTTCTGTGTTCATGCTTCTTACATTCCATGTTCCCACCACCCTGTTCCATTTATCTCTTCCAAAGAGCACCTTTCCAAAACAGCACCCAGCTGATGCGATGCATGGCCTACAGAGCCACCTCAGATGAACCTAGAAGTAGGTGCCTGTAGAAAGTTAGCACTCAGCCCTCTCCTAGAAGAATGAAATAGTCTAGGAAATATTTAAAAATCAGAATATTATATTTCCCTGGATGAGAAAAGGAGAAGCATGTTTTTAAAGACAAAGCAGCTTCCAGCAGCTCCCTGCCCCCCCCCCCTTCAGCTCCAGGGTGATGGGATTAAGACATCAGGACGTGATAGGATTAGCCCTCTACTCATCTCACCACGTGGCACCTGGGAAGATGACATCACCCAGCAAGATTCAACCAAGCTACCCCTGCAAGGGCCCATGGGAGTCTGACAACCAATCAGGATACTCGTCCTGTGCCCCCAGGAAGTTCAAAGCCAGAAGGGGTATAAAACCAAGGGATTCTCAGCATCTCTGCCCTTTTCTGCTCAGGACCAGGACCCAGAAGGATATTTCTTCCAACACACCATACTTACAATTTCTCAGAATTCTTACAATGTCTCAGAAGAAAATCATGCAATCTGGAAAACCACTCCATTCTGAGAGACTGCGAGAATGGCAGGCACTTCCAGACCCATGGTTGCTTCTGGGATGTCACAAGGCAGTCTCTGTAAATGGAGCAAGGTGTGACAGGGTGTGGATGAGGTCTAAAACCTATGGGACCCATCCAGACAGGAAGCAGGCCCGAGGCCTGTGGGACCCAGCAGGGAGAAAAGTTCTGCAAGGGGTCCCTGGGAGGGAGGGGGAGATACAGAGCCAGACTCGTGGAAGAGTGCTGCAGTGCAGTCCTGGGCCTGAAACTGTGCGCAGCGCTGGGCATGATCCGAGCCTCCCAGGGCCTCCCACACCCCCTGAGGCAGCCTATGCTTTGCTTAATGATCTGATGCTCAGGCACTTAATAACCACTACCAGGAAAGCCGAGATTGCAATTGTTGAGGGAAGGCCGTCGTGTGGGCAGTAACAACTGCAGCAACTTAAGACCGTAATTCTGGGCTCAGTTTTGGTCATACGTCAAGGACTACCTGTATCTTTCAGTCTTCAGACAACTGTCGCCCTGATCTTAATGTCTGGGAAATGGTTTTAAACTCTCCACTTGTATTATTATTGTATGAAGATTTCACACCGTGTACTCATTTTATTGAAAGCCGCTTGATCAACGTTCTCCAATGGAAGATACAGGATAATGTAACAATTCTTCCTAACTTCTTACTCTTCCTCGTGTAATGCTTGTTTCCCCCCATTGGACTAATATTTATTCCATTTCAGTTGCCAACGGGAAGCTCAGTAATCGGTTAGAAATTAAGAAAAGGCCCTTTAATATTATTCCAAGCTGCAATCCCTAGGGATCCTGTTTCACCCTTAGAAGGCTCCCCTTGCATATCGAAGTAGTCCTGTAAAATGATTGAAATACAGCCTTTACATTCTGAATCTTAACCCACGCACATGAGCACACATAATCTGACAGTTTTTAGAAGGCAAAGCAGGGCAGGGTCTGGAGTTTCTCCATCTTTCTAGGTTTCTTCCAACAGAATCTGGCTTCAGTTCAGCAAGCTATAAAGCTCCTGAACCTCCTCCCCCATCTATATCTGCCTGTCTCCCAGAGTAAAAGAAGCTTATTTCTGGCGCTTTGTCAAGCTCCCTACAACATCCTTTTACCACACCACAGTATTAAAGCATGGAATGCACATATTTTTTGCTTAGATTTCCAGGGAGAATAATAACTCTTCCCATTTCTTTTCCTATTAGGTGGCAGACAATTCACAAGAAGTCACTCATTGCTTTATTTTGACCTCCTTTTCACCTTCTCTTTCCCTCTCCCTTTCACTAATATTTTGGCCTATTCCAGTCTGGGTGATTATTCTGTCTGCAGTTCATTAAGAAAAATTCCCTTGTGTTGTTCAAACTTAATACTTTTTTTCCACCTGTAGACTAACGTTTACCTGGTGTTACTTATGGGAATATAAGAACGTGTTTGATGTTGAAGTAGATCTTCAGCCTATCTATTCTACATTCACCAGCGTTTGACTTTCCAGAGATTCTAAGCTTTATCTATTTTAGATTTTTTTTATAAAGAACTCAAGATGGCAAGCACATCTAATGCTCCTTCTTCCTCCTATTCTCCCCACAACAATTCTAAGAGGTGAATTGGGTTGAGAGGGAGTAACTGGGTCACCCAACCAACTTTCATCCCAAACTGGTACTACAAATCCCAGTCTCCTGATTCCTAGACTGGTGTCTTTACCACTAGCCCAAACCGGAGAGGGGTCCTTCCCTCCCTCTCCATTTTTACAAAGTGATCCTCAACATATGCTGTAATAGCTGAAGCCAAAGGGATTTCAAACTTCACAGAAATAAATTCATTTGGGAGTTAAGAAACCAAATGTTAAATGAATGTTTAAGTTTCGAGTATAGTAACATTCTCTGGGCCAAATGCTAGTGAAAGGAATTATTTTCTTTATATAAGGAAAGAGGCAGTTAGCTGTCAAGATAGAGGACATATTTATAATAGCCTTCTTTAGGACATGAGATCTTCCTACAGTGAGATTCTCCTGTTGATTTTCTTCTACTGTATGTCTCTTTCGCCTGGATGTTGACAGCCAGCATAGCTAGCAGAGAACAGCTATCATGATTGACAGAAGAAAATATCCCTGGGGGCAGTGTTTGGAAAAAATAGTAGAATTTTTGTCTTGTTTTGTTGAAGAAGAAAACTCTTTCCCAAAGTGTTTTTCATCCGATTGTTCTGAAACAGCAAGGACGTAAGTGGTGAGAAGAAGCCTTAGCTTCAGGTAGAACATGCTATATTTGGCTGGCAGCTACTGCATCTTCTGCATTTCCATTTCAAGTGGCCATAAATGTGCATGTTCCTGAAGAAGTATAAAAAAACAATGGGATGGAAGAAGGAAAAGTCCTAAAGTCTGGTTGCTCCAGCACTGAAGAAGGATTAGTTTGGGGGACTTCCCTTTTAGTGCCTGGGTCATAGCAAGTAAAACATTACGTTCCCTAAAGCCAGTGCAAAGAAGTTTCCATCAACACATTACCGGCATGAATTTCCCAATGGTGGCAAAGTGATGAGGCCATGACCTATGTATTTAAAAACCTAGAATACTGTATGCTGTTTCTGTTGCAAACTCTTCTAGCTGAATGTTATAGCCACATTGGGCTTCACGGGAAAAAGAAGGGACTATGTGGCTGGAAATCTAGAGAGCCACCGAGGAAGAGGTAAGTCATCAGAGAATATCCTAAAGATGCAAAATGATTGAGGTGGCACTGAGGTTAAAGGTCACCATCAGGTCAAAGTCAAGATCAGCACCAAGAGATGATTGTATCAGTCTCTTTATTAGCAAAACATTCTGAAAAGTGTTATTGCCGTTGCGAGGATGCTTGCTATTAATACTTAGATCAACTGTATGTGCCAAGCACTGGAAATGTCCTAAGAACTGATGACTAAACTTGACAATACGCTAGGAGTATCTAGGAAGGATCATCACTTAAGAAATCAACATATACCACTGTTTTGAAGGGGGGGGGAATCAAAATGAGATCGTAGAGTTACTGACAGGGTCCAGCCAGGAGTGGGATTTGGGGGGTTCAACGAACCGCACAGAATCTTCGCTAAGGGTCTGCCCGAACCCCTGCAAACTCCCAGCAGTCGACCCCTGACTGAACCCAATGAAATTGTCACTACAATGGTGACTATCAGGGCTGATTTTCTAGAATATATTATCACTGATCATATTACAAAATTTACTATGACAAATGTGCTTCTTCAAAAGAAGCTATGTTTCTAGAACATACAGAAAGGTCAGTAGTTAAGAGGAGAGGCCAGAGTTGTGAGATGAAAGAAAGGAGCAGAGGAGCACAAAACTAGATCTGAAAGTTAAACCTTTCAGCTTGTTGTTATTTCAGGTAGTTCTCGTTCACTAACTTCTCATGTTCTGCATTTCAACATATCAATGTATTTTTCTGTACTCATGATAGCAATTGCTGGAGAAACATCAGAGAACACCCTCTATAATCCTGAAACTACTCAGTGCCACAGAATCAAAAATTCAGATCTGAACATCAGATTGGGAAGATATAATTATGGTGGATAATATCTTGACAGGAACGCTTTGTGAAAGAATTTTGACAAAGGCAAATGGAATCACCAGAAAATACATACTTTCAATTTCTCTTTGACTTACTATTATGTTGTTATTTGCGAAGTCATGTCTGACCCATCGCGACCCCATGGACAACGTTCCTCCAGGCCTTCCTGTCCTCTAACATCCCCCCGGAGTCCATTTAAGTTCATGCCAACTGCTTCAGTGACTCCATCCAGCCCCCTCACTCTCTGCCATCCCCTTCTTTTGCCCTTAATTGTTACTATTACAGCACAATATATTATTTGAAATACATATTGTATGCAAGAAACTCCAAGGTATATCTTAGGATACCTAAAGCAAAAGAATATCTCAACAAAGCAAAATTATACTTATGATCCTACCAGTCAGTTCAGGAATTTGAAAGAGTGTACAGAAGTTGGCAGGAGAACGTCACACTGAAATTATTTTCATTCAAGAACCCAAGACCAGTGAAGAAGGCATTTTTATTATTAGATAAAATGACCCGATAAGATGCTGCCTCCCCCCACCAAAAAAAAAATTGAGAGTTGTATTCTGTAACCAATTATACTTCAGTCAGCTGAGGAATGTTTTATGTTGTTCATGGAACACAGCCAGGGGTGGGCTACTATGGGTTTGCCTAGGTTTGGGCAAGTCCATAGCTAATCTTATAGCGGGTTTGGTGAACCCATAAATCCCACCCTTGGCTGGCCCTGCCCACCCCACCCTGCCCCTCCCAGGAGTCCCTATGTGGCCTGTTTTGGATGCACGTAAGTGCAGGGTACGTGCGGAGGCTCAGGGAGGGAGAAAAACAGGCCTCCCGGAAGTTCTGGAAGGCTGGAAATGGGCCTGTTTCCAGCCTCCATAGCCTGGGGCAGGCTGTTTTTGCCCTGCCAGAGGCTCGAGGAAAGCCTCCGGAGCCCAGGGAAGGCAAAATATGGGCCTCCTGGAAGTTCCGGAAGTCTGGAAACAGGCCCGTTTCCGGACTCCAGAGAGCCTCCGGAGCCGAGGAGGCCATTTTCACCCTCCCGGAGGCTTGAGAAAAGCCTCCGTAGCCCGGGAAAGGCAAAACACACACACACACACACACACACACACACACACACACACACACGCCGTGGTGCAGGAAGTCAACAAGGCTATGGCCACCATGGCCACGCCCACCCAGCAACCAGGCAGTGAACCCGTTGCTAAAATTTTTGAAGCCCACCCCTGCTTCCGACACAAACGGGATGAGGATTTCCAGTTTCCAGCAAAAAATGCCCATTGGGGAAAATGGATTTGCTTAAGAACCATGGTGTTTGCTTAATGAATGCACAAAAGTGTCAAAAAAAATATATATCACTCCAGTCATGCGATGCCTTGACTTACAATCACAATGACTTACGACATAATCCTGAGCTCAATTGCAATCATAAGTTGAGGACTACCGGTATAAAAAAAAAGCTTCTGTCTGAACTGGATTCCTATGAACTGCCTTGCAAATATAATAGGATTGAATAATAATAGGATAATCGAAAATAATGCTACAGTAGCTTTGTATGGAGTTACCAAGCATCCTGCAAAAGGAGACATTAAAATTAAATATTGTCTAACTTTCTGTGCCCTTTGTTTTATTATCATTAATAAAGGAGAATATTTGTAGCTCAGGGTTGGTGCTCTGCTCTCTGAGCTTGCTTGTTTTCTTGCAGACGTTTCAGTACCTAATTGGGTAACATCATCAGTGCCAGTAAGGAGTGCTGTTTGCTGTCAGTTTATATTCTGGTGTCTTGCCTGTCTGTGTGGGTGGGGGCAGTCTTAGAGATTTTTTGGGTGGACTATTTACCAATGGCTCTTTAGTAGTTTCTTGATTGGGGCATAGTTTATTTGATTGTTAGTCTGAAGTTGTTTATTATTATTATTCATTAAACATGAAACTCAGTCAACTGAACATTTAAAAATGTGTCACAAATATCATTGACTGACACTGATGGTTTATACAGGTTGCTGCCAGCATCCTAGGTATCAACCAAGTATCTTCTTAAAATGTACGATGTTCCTAGTAGCACATTTTTTTTGCAGTTCTGCTGGTGTTATTGCAGAAAGCTGCAATTTCTTAATATATTTTGTAAAATTCTTGGACATGGTGCCAAGTGCTCCGGTGACAATGGGTATCACCAGGGGTGGGCTGCTGGGCGTTTGCAGGTGCTCGGGCGTACCCTTAGGGAAGATTCTGCAGGGATCACCAAACCCTCAAAATCCACTCCTGGCTGGCCCTGCCCCCTCTGCCCCGTGCACTCCGCCCCACCCCTCCCGCCCATCCCAGGAGTCTCCACGCGGCCCGCTGTGGATGCAGGTAAGTCCAGGGTACGCATGGAGGCTCAGGGAGGGAGAAGAATGGAGCATCCGGAGCCCAGGAGGAAGCCATTCTCGCACTCCCAGAGGCTCCAGGAAAGCCCTGGACCTCAGGGAGGATGAAAATTGGGCCTCCCAGAAATTTGGGGAGGCTGGTAATGGCTCATTTCCAGTCTCCTTAGAGCATCCAGAGCCCGGGGGAGGGCCATTTTTACTCTCCCAACGCTCCAGGAAAGCTTCTAGACCTTGGGGAAGGCAAAAACGCCCCCCTCACCATGGTGCAGGAGGCCGGCTAGGCCACACCCATCATGGCCACGTCCACCCAGCACCCGGACAGGGAACCCATTGCTGCGGTGTTTGAAACCCACCCCTGGGTATCACTATCACATGTTTCATCCATAATCACGTAGTTTCGATGTCCAGGTCGCAATATTTCATGATTTTTTTCTAGCTCTTTTTCTTCGACTCTCCTGCTACTGCGATATCAGTAAATTGTATGCTTCAGTTTTTGATGACTGTGATATCTGGCATGTTGTGTTCTAAATGATGATCCATCTGTATTCAAAAGTCCAAGATCTTCACCTTCTCATTTTCGACAACTTTTTCCACTTTATGTTCCCATGACTTTTCAGATTCAAGTAAGTTGTATTTTTTACATAATGACCAGTGGATTACTTTAGCAAGTTTAGTGAAGTTGTTTATTATTATCTCTTTTATTCATTAAACATGAAACTCAGTCAACTGAACATTTAAAAGTGTATCACAAATATCGCTGACTGGCACAGATGGTTGATACGAGTTGCTGCCAGCATCCTAGGTATCAGCCAAGTATCTTCTTAAAATGTATGTTGTTCAGAGCAGTGCAGTCTTTTGCTGTCTGCTGACACTACAGCAGGAAACTGCAACTTCTTGATGTATTTTGCAAAATTTTTGGACACGTTATCAAGTGCCCCGATGACAATGAGTATCACTGTTACATGTTTCATCCATAATCATGTAGTTTTGATGGCCAGGTCGCGATATATCGTGATTTTTTCCAGTTCTTTTTCTTCAACTGTGGCATCTCCTGGTACAGCAATATCAATAAATTGTACAATAAACTATTATTATTATTATTATTATTATTATTATTATTATTATTATTACTATTATTATTATTATTATTACTATTGATGTTATTATTATATACTTTATTCATTAAACGTGAAACTCATTCATTAAACATGAAACATGAAACATGAAACTGAACATTCAAAAATGCACCACACATACTATGTTATTATTACTATTACTGTTACTGTTATTATCATTGTTGCTGTTGTTGTTATTGTTAGTCTGTTAACCACTCTACCACCAGGGCTCCTGAACATTAGCTGTTGAAATAATTGTTGTAAGGAACAACTATAAACTACTGATTGTTTATTATTGTTTATTGTTGGAACACTGATGCTTGGTAGCTGAGTGAGAAATCAATTCCAGTTATGAAACACCAATCTTATGAAGCCTTGCAGCCAAATGGCTCCAGATGTAAGTGTGGGAGGGTCCCCTTCCTCCAGATCAGTCTGTGAGATCAAAATGGTACTCAGAAACTGGTTCCCTTTGCAGCAAGTCTTCCCTCTCATGTTGCAAATCCCTTGTCTAGGACAGTTGGTGGGATGATAAACACACCTTGGAGAACTGTAAACAAAGGCAGCTTTGCTGAGTATCTATTTTCAACAAAGGACAGAAAGCAAAATGTATTTGTCTACACTAGGGGTCCCTAACCTCTGGGCCGTGGCCCACTAGTGGGTCATGAAGAGTTTGCAACCAGGCTGCGGAAACGGCCGCTGAGTGCACGCACATCCTCACTTATTTGAGCAGGGGGAGAGCCAGGGGTGGGATTCAGCTGGTTCAGACCAGTTAGGGTGAACCGATTTCTCCCGCGATCGATCACCTGCCTGGCTGGTAGCCCCGATGATCAGCTGGGCCTGCCCACCTGCCCCTGCGCTTTTCTCTCCTTTATCCTCTCAGTTGATTCACGGGGGCAGAGTGGATTGCTGTGCCTCAGCTGTAGCTACTGTGTTACTACATAGAAGGTAAGCTGGCTGTTTTGAAGCTGAGCACCTACATAAAGTATGTGTTAGGTGCGCACGCGATCACCGAACCGGTTGTGAAACTGGTTGAAACCCACCACTGGGGAGAGCACATACAAACACGCTCCATGTGCGTGAGTGGCAGTCGCAACATGCATGCCGCTTGCTCAAATGGAGCTGGACATATGCGCTTGCCGTCCACCCACACAGAGCCATCCCCTCTCCTCCCCTTTCTCCCTCCCCCCCCCACCAGTCCACAAAGCCAGAAACATTAGGGAACTCTGGTC
>JANHFL010000972.1:257398-268175 GCA_032468155.1 Oxyrhabdium leporinum
AGGAAGGAAGGAAGGAAGGAAGGAAGGAAGGAAGGAAGGAAGGAAGGAAGGCAGGCAGGCAGGCAGGAAGGAAGGAAGGAAGGAAATAAAAATTGCTCACCTCTGCTCTAATCACTATGCCACATTGTTTTTCAGAATACTTCTCTAATTAAGTCAATCCATGTATAATCAGCTTCTGCAATAATTGTGTGCCTGGAACTGTTTGTAAGAAAATACTCTCCCATCAACTGACTAGAAAAAAATAATGGAAAGCGAGATTCGTATTGTTCTATATCCCTCCATCCTCCATCCCTGTTAAACATCTGACTGTGTGCAAACCTTTTTCAACAGAGCCCCTCTGCAAAATACATATCTTTTCTTGGATCCAATTCAGGGCATTTTGCACAGAAGTCAAAGAAGTAGCCCTTCCTTTTATATGCATCCAGGGAACTGGATATTGTGCTCACTTTCCCTCACCTATTTCACCTTTTATGTGCACACAGGTATACACATACGTGAATAACACACAATTATCCAGGCAACCCACCGTATGTGATTGCTGTTGCAGAATTCCAAATATTTGGAAATGGAGAGCTGGAAAAGTAGCTTTAATAGAGTTCCCCCCAACCCCCCCTCTCCCCAGAAAAGACAGATGTATGCCTTCAGAGTTTCCACCAGCATAATTCCCACAGATACCAGGAAGACTGACCCATCCAGAATTACATTATTGAACTCTTAGGCATTTTCTCATTCCACCCCCAATCCTTCTCTAGCCCCCAGTCTGGGTTTTTAAGAGGCTTTGGGGAGTTGTTCTCCATTTTTCAATTGACTTTCCTTTTGATTTCATTTTTGCTGTCCTATTCCTTGTTCTTTATGGGGTCAATGGTCACTTGGTGGCTCAGTGGTTTCATCTGAAAGGAAAAGCACCCTTCCAAAAACCTTTCAGCAGAGATTTCCAAGCATATCGGGCATGCCATGCTGATATCAAAAGTTCTCATTAAATTCCCAGGGATTTATTTATTTATTTATTTATTTATTTATTTATTTATTTATTTATTTATTTATTTCATTTATGTATTAGGATATTTATTTATTTTTTAAGTTAAGAGAATGAAAAGATTCCCCAGCTTTGGAAAGACCTCCATCGCGGCATGATATGTTAGAATCTTAGCTCATTTAGATAACGCCCAGTCCTAGGGAAGGGAATTGGGCGGGGAATTAAATGGCTCATTACAAAGGAAAGTTCTCATAAGGAACTTTAAGTGCAGGGTCTTTTGAACAGGAGTGAGATTAGACTTGCCCCAGACGTTTTGGATAACGTCGCATCAAAGCCAAACACAAGCTATTACCTTGTTCAGCCAAATTAAAATCCCCTTTCTAGACCTGAACTCTGTCATCGAACAGAAGCAACTGAATGTCACAAACAGGGCTTCAACGAGATCCTGCTGCCCTTTGTATTCAATATGCCATTTCCGAAGAACATGATTTTGAAATTACGTTACACGTTATTTCTTCCCGTATTCAACCCCTCTCAATTCGCAAATCCAAAACTCAGTGTTACTTCTGTCCACTTTCAGCAAAAGGAAACCACAAAGGGTTTCCAGTGCTTTATAAACGTATAGATTGTCTTTATCTCTAATAAGTGAAATAAGTGAATTTTATCTTTTTTTAGTCTTGTGTTGTATTCCAACATTGTTAATTCTTAATTTGATATTGAGATATTGCTATAAGATTTAGTCTCCATCCATATCTTCTTTTGCCCATCTTATTTTTTTTTTATTTTTAGTAACAGGAAAAATCACCCCCTCTTTACTATTTTTACCAAGTTGTTCTGTAAATCGTCCTGTCTTTTATAAATCCAGCAGTAGCCCATTGTCCGTGTCACTTTTTATCTCCTGACGTAATGTTTGTACCTCCCCCCTCGTTGTTATCTGTTTTATTTTCCAAAATATCTGTTATATTTTCCACCTTGACTTTACTTTAAAGCTATCTTTCCACTTGGTTTTTCTGTAAATACTTTTGTCTCCACTTTTGTCTCCTCTTTCAGATCTCATTTATACATGACATTTACACAGGCAGCTGCTGATGCTCTTATTACAGCTATAACGTTACTGTATTTGCCAATTCCTCAAAGATCTTTTGAAATGTCTCGTCTGATGTTTTTTGCTGTCATTTCTGTAGGTTTGACTACTTTTCTTATAATAGCCATTTCATCAAGTATATAAGAGGACTTCTTTTTTTGTCTTTTTCTTTTTCCTCCACCAATTGTCTTTGTACTATAACTCTAAATAATCTGCTTTCCCACAAATATATTATTGTTTTGTTTTTTGTTTTTTTAAATCTAAAAAATTTAAGAATTCAAATTTCAGTGGTCCTTTAATCGGTTTCAAACGTATTATTGATTGATTGATTGACCAAGTGTGATTAGACACACAAGGAATTTGTCTCTGGTGCATAAGCTTTCAGTGCACCAGTGATAGGTCATAGATCATAAATCATAGTTACAATCATTAAACATAAGATACAACAAGTAATAATGATAGATACTAATAGGAGAAAGTAATAGGAAAGATAAGATAATGAGAAAGATGAGAAGGATAATAGTTGTTTTCTATTAACTATTTGGGTGGGATGCTATATACAAACTGCTGAAGAAATGCCATGTACTGCATGTAGACCATAGGCTGCATTTTTTGCACCCTGATTTAAACAAAGTAACTTCAGATGAGCGACTGAAAGATTATTACATTATTACACCACTAACATTTTTCTTAAACCAATTTTATTCCTTTTGCCTGAGCAAAATGGGTGGATACAAATCAAGATGCTGAGGATGATGATCATGATCATGATGTTGATGGCAACTGTTCCTTTCTATGTCTTCAAAAGAGGGCTGCCTCAGTTAGCTTCAGATACCAATAAAAATCATTTACATGCTTTTATATTGTTCCTTCTGTGCGCATCTAAGGACTTCATTTAATTCCAGGAAGATTAACTATGAGGGTGGAATTACTTGTTAATGTTGCATGAATGCAACATGACTGAGATTCTGAAGAGTTTGTTTCGCTTCAAGAAAATTTACTAGTTCTTCAATCCAAATTGCATCCTCATCCCAAGGTGTTCCCATGCTCTAAAAGATACACACATATATACAGATAAAAAGACCATGGTTCCATATCCTCCTTAAAGTATTAGAAGATGCAGGAAGAGCTCTACTGCAATGCCATTCGGGATACCTTGGATAAGAATGAGAGAGGTTGCTTACTAGTCCAGAAGAAATTCAAGAGGTGTGCCATGAAAACCAACCAATTACAACGGTATTTGTGGCCCAGTAACAAATGGTAGCCACTTTTGTATTTGCAGAAGACAATCCTCTTTTTGAAGGCAGCCCTGTAGTCTTGGGCAGCGGCTTCCCCCCATACCCATCTGCATTGGCCTGGTAAACATGTTAACAATCGTTTCCTCCAACTCCTGCATGGGATCAAGGCTATATGGCAGTGTAGATTCAGCCTAAGTGGTTTAAAAATAAGAATTCGTGAGAAGCAAAAACAAAGCCTGGCTACTCAAAAAAAAACCCCACCAAATAAACTTTCTTTACCATAGCCAAATGGATGTAATTTAAAGTAATTATTTACACATTTCTATAGGTATAACTGAATTAGCAAGAGCAAGAGTTATAGAAATGTAACTCACCTAACTCTTCACTTTTTATTACATTCATATCCTGGTTTATATTTTGTATTCAAGGCAGCGCATATGGGGCTCCTTCTTCCCGTGTTCATTTGCAACAACCCTGTAAGGTAGGTTGGATCGAGAGAAGGTGACTGCTTGAAGCCAGCCTGTGAGCTTCTGGAGCTGAGGGTGGGCTTCCTGGTTCCTTAGGCTAGTACCTCAACCACTGCACCTCTCTGGCTTTCAGATATTGCACGTAGAAAGGGCTGGTTGAATGTTTCTGTATTTGTACGTGTGTATGTTTGTACAATGTGTTTTAATGCACATTAAAAGCAACTTGGAATTCTCTTGCTTCTCAGCATAAAATTGTTTGATCCAAAACCTGAATTTCTGTTATTGTTTTTAGTGGTTCCAGAGATGAGCTTAAAGGCCACTGAAATATGCCAGGCAGTCTCACTTCTGTAATTATAATGTTTGTTTTTCTATCCTTTATCCTATTTGGTCACAATGAAAGCAAGCTCCACTTTTTCTTTCTTTTTTTTTTTTAAATGCATCAGTGTGGTCCACTTGCTTTCAAGTACAATGTTTACATAGATGAAATGTTTTAAGGCAAACATTCTGGACTGCAGCAACCTAATTTCTCTTTTAATATACACAGATGGAACACAATTGAAGGCAATGGAATTGAGCCAATTTACGCCAGGAGGTATTTTGGCTTACAAATCACAAAAGAAAATGAGATCCTTCATTTTATTATGCAGTATAACCTTGGTTTATATCTAAGTGACACCTCATTTCCTTTTGGCAGCTAATTTCATTTGGCAATTGTTTACTTGCAGGTTGTGTATGTGTCTGTGTGTGTGTGTGTGCATGTTTAAAGCCTCAGCTCAGGTCCACTCATCAAATCAAATCAACCTTTATTGTCAGAGTACAACATCTGTACAATGAGATTGGCTATCATCCCTTCACAAAGTAAGAAAGACAATGCACAGCCCTCCTCTTAAGACTTCGACCAAAGCTGTGCTATACTGAGGGTGCAACTCATACAATCTTTAGGATCAATTTGATTTTTGCTTCCAGAGTTCAACTCTACTAATTGACTTAATGACAATCCATCATAAATTTAGTGGTATGTTTCCATATTGCATTTCCCAGTGTGTTTTAAACCTCAGTACTTTAGTACGTTTTATTGCAGTCCTTGAGAATGTGAGTGAAAATGATAGTTCAGCAATATTTTAGCTGGACATCGCTGGATTCAATTTAAATTTCTGAAATGGTATGAAATAGTCAAACAGCTTGCAGGAGAATTCCCTGCAGTCTCTTGGAGGTCATTGTCAAACCACCTCTGCTTGTGAACAGTTAGTTTTCCCAGAAACCTTCCCATGGAAAACAAACTGAAATTGTTGCTTATCACATTTTGATTAAGAGTACTCCTAGGAGATTCCATTTGGACAGATTTTGAAATATGATTAGAACACTGAACACTCACCTAGGAATATTAAAGCAGGTCAAACAAAAACCCCACCTCTTCTCATAACTAAAATCATTGCATAGTTTTTTACATACTTGCTAACTGTCTGTTCCCTGTTGCGTCTTTCATCAAATTGCAGTTTTGTTTTCTAAAACCAACAAAAATTTCCCCGATAAATATGGCTTTTTTTAAAGATAATCCTAAACAGAGACTACATAGACATTCTGATCTCAACTGACTCCATTCTGAGCAAGTCCTTGTTTTCATCATGTGGTTGGCCTTTCAAGAAGAAAGAGAGCGGGCGACGCCTGACCAAAAAAGAGAGGGGGGAAAAAACATTTCACATCAAACCCATTTCAGTAAATCCAAAATATAATCTTCAAGGTTTTCTTTTTCTTTTGATTTGTTTTTCTTTTCTTTTGTTTTGTTTTACCAGAAGGATGTTTTATACAAATAAATAGAGTTAAGGCCAGATTTTAATATTCTTTCTATTCTACCCTTCAAACCCAATAAACCCTCACCCTTAAATTATACTTTGGAATGGGTTATTTATAACAGGAAAAATTGAGAATAAAACTGCACAGGACAATATGTAGACATTTATCATGCTCAGTTTTTGTCCTTTAAATGTCTGCCACAGGGATGGAGCAAAGCTGGATCACAATAACATGGAGAGGGCATTAGATGCTTTCCATGTAGGCCGCAGTCTCACTATTTACATCCTTGTCATCTTCATCAAGATGCTGTTATATTATGTGCAGTGGTAATGATATTTCACCTTGGGATATTTTTTTTACTTCATTTATTTATATTTTATATCCTGCCTTTATTATTTTTATAAACCGAAGACTGCAAACCATCCTAATACTCCTTCCTCCTCCTATTTCCCCCACAACAAAAATCCTGTGAGATGAATTGGGCTGAGGGAGAATTGACTGGCCCAAAGTTGCTCAGTGCAACTTCATGCCTAAGGCAAGAAATGGGTACAATTGCTCTGCAAGCAAGAGACATATATGATTAAATGATACAAAGGTCTGACTGAGAGTTTGTTTGCCTGTTTGCTTCTATCCTGCCTTTATTCTTTTTTTTTATAAATAACTCAAGGCAGTGAACATTTCCAACATACTTTCCTCCTCCTAAATTTGCCCACAACCGCCACCCTGTGAAATGGGTTGGGATGGGATGAGAGAGAATGACTGGCCCAAAGTTACCCAGCTGGCTTTCATGCCCATGGTGTGGCTAGAACTCACAGTCGCCCATTTTCTAACCTGGTGCCTATGAATTAAGTATTGTGGGCCTTCAGCACATTCTTTGACAGACCAATGGATATGAGGGAAATGCGTTCTGTGATTCGGTGACTTAAAAATTTGCTGCTTAGCTCTTTCTCCTTATCTTTTCTTCTCACATCAACTCACACCTTCTCCCTGAGTAAAGTATAAAGGCAGATGTCCACCTTTTGTTTTTGTTTTTTTGCTGCTGTGACAAAATCAAGCCAGTTAGAAACTGACATCTTGCCATTCTGATATGCTTAGGTTATGATGAAAAGCTTTCATTAACATTTTAGGCAGATGACATGTCATACAGGCAGGATTACCAAAAGCCTTTTCAGATGAACCAGTGTGGTACGTCACTGCCATACTACTACACAGAAGAAGCTGGCCTAGGGATACAAACCGGTGTGACAGTGGGTTTTCCATCTTCACCATTGATTCACATCGATGAGTTGGCTGACGTTTTTGATAAGAGAAGCAGAAAGCAAAATAGAAAATATGAGACTGAATTAAAAGGAAGAATGAAATTCTTAATTAGAAGAAAGGTAAATATAACAAGGCAGAGCTGCATATTGCAAAAAATCTTCTGTCAAGACATCAGGGAATTGGCAACCATAGAGTGTTGTTTGAAGTAATTCCGCTGTTCAAGTTGGGTCATGGATGACAATAGAAAGAAGCTTAATGTATAATTGTCATTGCAGATTCAACCGCTGTGTCCAATAAAAGGGAACAAATGGGAAAAGTATGTGAGTGCTTACTGCTTCTGCATCTTATTGCACTCTTAATTTAAAAAATGTTGGAGGATCTAAGACCCTTTCTTGGAATCCATTGAGTTTAAAAAAGAAACAAATAAACAAACAACCCCTGTAATAATGTACAGGAATTGTCCCTTGCCTATTTAAAGCTCATTTTCATCACTTGTCAGCTTGTTTATTTAAAGCTTTTCCCAGGGGAGAAAAAAAAAGAAAAAAAAGAAAAGCCACTGCAGAGAAAATGGCTGCCAAAGGAAGCCTCTTTGAAATCTTCCTCCTAAATGCTCTTGTTTACAAGTGGCTATGCGTGCAAGAGTTTGCTCTGTGAATTATAAACTAGAGACTGTGTTTGGACTGGCTGATCTAACACATGTTCTTTTTCTTCTCTCCCAGAAAAAAAAATGGAATTTCATAATAAATAATCGGGATAAGATAATATGATTCGTATACTCTGGAGTGGAACCACAGTTGAGTTCCAAAGTGGGAACATTTTGGGAAAGAAATTCCACAGTCATGATCAGAGCACTAAAATGCTCTTCACCATTTTCTATTATAGAAAGTTAGCACCCACCCTTCTCCTAAAAGAATGAAATATTCTAGAAAATATTAAAAAGGCAGAATATTATATTTCCCTAGATGAGAAAAGGAGAAACATGCTCTTGGAAAGCAGCCCCCACCTTTGTTAATAGCCCCAGAAAGACTGAGCCATCCTATCTACAAGACAAAAGATGCTTAGCTCCAGGGTGATAGGATTAGCTCTCATTCAGATCCAAACCAGGACAAAGCCATTAAGCCATAATAGGAATGGCCCAAAGCCCCTTCATTACATTACCCAGCAAGATTCAACCAAGCCTGGGACTCAAGACAACCTACAAAGTTACCCCTGCATGGATGGCCCCATGGGAGTCTGACAACCAATCAGGATACATTTCTTGCCACAGGAACCGGAAGCAAGCTCAAAGTCCAACAGAGGGTATAAATCTCTCTCCCTATCTCACCCATGTCCTCTTTTTGCCCAGGACCTCAAACCACGTGATCCTGTTGCACCATTAAAACCATCCCTCCAAGCAGTCTCCATGTTTCCAGTGTCTTTCCTCCCACTTGGAACGGAACCCAGATGGACATTTCTTCCAACACTATGAATACCTCTAATTTCCCTTGCAGGGCCTAGCAGCATATTTTAAAAAATAAAGGCACAGTGACTTCATCCTACTGCTGAGGGCACTGGATGTAGAATGGGAAGACTGGTGTCTCAATCCCTGTAGGGCTAGACCAGTGTTTCTCAACCTTGGCAACAGTTTCCCAGTTGAAATTGTACTTTAATGTGTCTGTGTTGATAAATTTTCCACGCATCTTCCAATTGCTATTTCATGTTCAAAGATAAATTCTGCCACTTTCCTATCTGCCTGTTCTACATGGCAAACGTCTTACGTTGCATATTGTCAAATGAGATATGTGACAGCAACATCTTATTATGTATAAGCAGCCCACAAACTTCACTCTCCTCTACACTGATGATGGTACCTAAGCTGATAGTAAAACATCTGCAAAAAAAAAGAAAGAAAGAGCAAGAACCAAGCTCAGAATACACAAAGAATCCAATAGTTTAACCCTGATCTCTCTATATCTCTCCTGCTGGAAAACAGTATGAATGCTTAAGAGAAAATAAAAATCTAATCCTGGTAAGTATTCAAGATTTTGTCTTCTACAATGGATAGGTAGATAGGTGCTTTCAAGGCCATCCAATGATCCAGGTACTAAATAGACAAATTATTGTCTAGTTCCATAATTTCTTATCCTTAATCTAGTCAGGTGGACAATATCTAGTGCCAGTCTATGAACTGAAGTTTTTTTACAATGAATTTATCTTGTCTATTTAAAAAGCAACTTATTGTCAGATCTTCCACAGAAGTAACGCACACTTCAATTAATTTGTATGTCTATGCTTCCAAACATATGTTCATATACAGGTATGTAGATGACGCACAGTTAAAATTCATTCTGCCTAAGCTAAAACGTATTACAGCTTCTATGTCACTCTGTGAGTGAGATGGGCAGTCTCTAAAGTTTGTAAATTAAATAAATAAATAAAAACTAGATCATCAAAATTATTTCTGTGGTTCCTGGCACAACAGCAGACCGCCGCACTTGATTTAATTTTAAAATATCAATTTAATTTCTTTAAAATGTATTTCTTATTATACCATAAAGCAAAGAGTCATTCTGCAGCATATTGCTTGTTTCCAGCAAGGCCTCCATGGCCAAAAGTATTTTATAAAATAAAATGGCAGGTATCTGCAGCTCGGGGCTTTGCTTGGATGTGTACCCAGCTGCTCAGTAAAAAAGGAAGTTACAGTTAGGAGTAACAATTGTGCTCTGCCAAATGGGTGATTTGTCCCCAGTCATGCCATCACATACAACCATTCTGTAAGAGCACCCATTAAATACTGTCCTTTCAAAATAATTGGAGGGGGCAGGCAGATTGGCCCCAACCACAGGGAGGACCTGTACATTATAATACTTATGCAACAGTTCAATGTCTTCAATTAAAAAAAAAAAATCATTCAATTTCTTGCTCGTTTCGTAGGTAAGAACATTTCACTTCCCTGAATGGCTGCTAACACCATTCCAGGAAGCCAAGCGATTTTGCATGTTGATGTAAGTTACCAAGAGGTAAAGTTCAGTAGGGAGAAATCTGTTTGTAGAAGGCTGGTGCACGGCTGTCATTTTAAGAGCCAGAGGAGGCGGTGAAATCCCAGGTCATCTGTAAAACAACCATTCCCCCAACTGCTCCTCCTGCTTTTTAAGTGTTTCAGGCCTGGTAAATTGAAACCTGAAGAAACCCAGAACTGTGATCTTTAGGACCTTTATAGCAAACCTGGACTTTAGCTGATTTGTGCTAGGAAGTAACTGCTTACTTACCCCACAATTAACACCGCAAAGCTGATTCTCATATAAGATAAAGTACGGGAGGTCAGACAAGGGGTGAGAGAAGAAGCTCTTCATTCAAATAAGCCCCACTGAAAACCTCATATATTTCCTTTGTAGATTTAAGGCCATTTCATGCTATTACAATAATAATACCTTAAATATATTTACTCATTCCATTTTTCAAGCCACATTTCATTAAGAGAATGGGAAAAGGAAACAACTAAGGCAGAAATTAGCTAGTATTTTTTGTGGAAAAAGCCACATGAACCCAAGGCTCAGTCTTTGAGAGCACACATGTCTTCTCCAGAGAATCGGTCTTTCTTTCTCAGGAACCCGGCCCAGTGATATTAAGACTGGATCCCCCTGAAATATATAGAGATGCAATTTGATATTTGACAGATCTGAGGGTGGCCATGAAATCATGTTTAACCTACATCTCTGAAAAGGCTATGCAGCCAGACCAAACGGGGTTCAGATCAAAGCAGCTTGATTCAATGGGAGTGCGGATGGGTTTGCTACAGTTGTCCTGCCCTCAGATCTCAATTGGGGGCATGGTGGGTATCATGGAGCAGCCCCCCAAAAGAAAAAAAAAAGCCTGAATCCATTTTTTTTTGGTCTTCTGAGTTCCTTTTCTTTCTTTCTTTCTTTCTTTCTTTCTTTCTTTCTTTCTTTCTTTCTTTCTTTCTTTCTTTCTTTCTTTC
>JANHFL010000972.1:314941-332876 GCA_032468155.1 Oxyrhabdium leporinum
TTTATTTTTTTTGGGGGGGGGGGATTGGATCTTTTAGTTTATGTCTTTTTGGGGGGGAGAGTGAGCATGTTGTGTTTTTCTCAGGTGTGTACACTTCTTTTCTGCATATTATTGATTCCTGTTTTGAGAAGTAAGCCAACTAGAGACATTAGGAAATCAAGCAGCCTCCAAATCCAATGAAATAAATAGTTTAATAAATGCTGACTCTCACCAACATGGGGGAGATTGTGCTCATGGTAAACAGTCACAAAGGGTATACAATATGTTGAGGCCTGTTAATTAATTCATACTCCAAAATTTCAAATTAAAAAGAGCAAAGGTCGAGCCTTGAGAAAAACTGGCCTACTGTGTCCAGCCATTGAGAGAAAGAACCTTCTTCCTTCGTCCAGAGTGAAGCCAATGAAATCACAACAGAGATAAATCTATCAAAAGGGCTTCCCTGAATCTTTTTGAATTCAAGCTTTATTGTGGCTCCTGCCCACAGAAGCTATTAAGAAATTCAGAATGTTAATCTAACTTTAGGGGGTAGCATATACAGCTTCGGACCACAGCCTGCGAGAATGACAGGAATGTGCTTTGTATAATTTTATTTCATTAAAAAAATGTGTTCTTATGGCATTTGTAAACCGTTAAGAAATCATTCTGATAGTTTAACTTCTGGCAGAGCAGCCTTTAAAGTAGCCCTATTTTGTTATGCCTTCATTTCTGAGGGAAAAGAGCAATCCTGCATGACACCTCTGGAATGTTTTTCTTTTCTTTTTCCTTTCTTTTTCTCAGAATAAAGCACATTCATCTCAATATGGCTTACTCTTAAGAGGATACTATATAGAAGAAGCTATTCGGATGAGATGAATGCAAATCAAGATACATCTCTTCCAGGTTTTGAATCTTAAATCCAACTGGGAGAGTTCAGGAATATAGCGCAGGAGTATCAAACTGGATTTCATTGAGGGCTGGCCACATCAGGGTTGCGTTTGACCTTGGGGGGGGCGGGTGGGAGTGGCCAAGGTAGGCGTGGCTAGCTCGACATCACTCGTGTTGGGGGAGCCTGGGGCGGCCCAAGCCCTCTGCCGGCACAAACGGAGCTTGGGGGGAGCTCTGTTTTCACTGGCAGAGGGTTGCAGGAGGCCGTTGCAGCCTCCCGAGCTCCATTTTCACTGGCAGAGGCACCGTAGGCCGGTCCTTCACTGTTTCCAAGGTGGTCCCGCCGGCCAGATCTAAGCACCCTGCGGGCTGGATCTGGCCCGTGGCCCTTGAGTTTCATACCCCTGATATAGAGCTTCAAATTCCAGACAGGCATTTGGAGCTGCTCTGCTAGCCCCAGGGGAATCATGGCCTTGATCCAGCCCTGCATTTGCAGAAACCAGATTTTTGTTTTAAATTTATTTATTTGCTGTCCATTCAGAGTCACCTTTGAGGGGAGATGAGTCGCATAAAAACTTAATCAATCAATAAAATAAAGAATAAATAAATAAAATCCGTCAGAAGAGGTATATGGGGATGGGGTGGTTCTGAGCCAAGCAACAATAAGTTTTGCAATCTTCCTAAGGACCAGCCATTGGAGAATGCTGAGGGATATAGTCAGACATACTACTTGGCTTTTCGCAGCCCTCTGATGATCAGGAAGGGGGAAAGCTTCGTAATTGTTTCTTATTATAACAGGCAGGAAAAGGCAAGTGAGATCATTCAAACAACCAGTCTGGGTGTGCAGAATTCATATAACCAATTCATTCAAAAGTGTGCGCGTACACACACGGACACAGACACAGAGAGAGAGAGACACACACACACACACACACATTGACACACCCTCTGCTCTGGTGTGTATTTGTGTGTATTTATGTCTGCTCTGTCTATCTCTGTCATGCCACAGCAGTTCCAAACAGTAACTTGTAGTGATGCAGTGGCTGTCAGCATTTCTAGCACCTACTGTATAAAAGAAAATACGGTATTATTTTTGTCCCTATTCAAGCATGTGTGTGTGTGTATGAGTATGCGTGTTCATATAAACTAGATAGTTAAGTGATTTATTTACTTTGGTAGCGTGCCAGACAGGAATATTTAAATCCTACTTTTGGAAGCAAGAATTATCTAATCACTCACCAGCTAAAGCATTTATCATGGGCCATTAATCCATTAGCGCTTACTTTCCATCCCTTCCTCTCACTAGCACCTTGCTTTGAACACAGCAGAGTTTGGCTGCGATTCCCCTCACCCTCCACTTTATCATACATCATAGTTACGTGACAGAGAACACTGACTCTCCAAAGCAAGAGGGTAGAGGAGGAGAGAGATCGAGAATAAAAATAATAACAAGGCTGCACTTTGCTTGAACCCAGCACCCAGATGTATCCATTGTGTTCTTCGTTCTAGCAAAAAGAGGGCATTCGTGAGTTGAAATGAGTCTCTTTCATCCACTGGGCTGTAGCGAGCTAAATGATAATCCATGTTTTAATTTTTATACATCTGTATTTAACTCATGGCTTGAAGTTGCAGAACTCATCAAAAACCACCAGCAATATTTGCAATTCACACAGCGTATTGCCAACGTTCGAATGCCTTTCTTGGCGAAAAGGAAGAGATGCCGGAGAGGAAAAGAGAGCAAAGACAAACTCTCTTGTGTCTTGCCAAATCAAAGACCCCAGAGGTGGCCTGGAGTTACCATGCCATCCTCATCTCGTAGCACCAGGCACTTTCTGCATCTTGTTATCAACAACTGCCAACAAGTTGGGTTATAAGGAACTCAAGAGCCGGGGGTTGGCGGTGGGGATAAGTACAATGAAGCCACATGATCTCTTCAGCCTTCAGAGTTCACCTTTTATTGGATTTCTTTAAAGGCCACTATTATTATAGCTTACCAGGCTCCTTTCCAGAATGAATACGCTGCATTAGCGTTATCTTCTCCCAGTCCTTTATTCAGCAGGTTCCAAATTTACCTCCCAAAAGCTCTGGGTGTGGAGCTCCTACAGTCCCTCAGAGGGCCTTACCCATAGGTGAAGATGCACGTTGTTCTTAGCCGCTCCCAATTGTGATGCTACATTTCAAAGAAGAGGCAGCCCTAAAGATGATTTCTGAGGACTAAAGTAGAGATGGTTGTATAAATATCTTGACAGCCATACAAACTAACTGCGTTCAAGGTATTAAATGTTTTAATTGTAGCTGCGTTCAAGGTATTAATTGTACATCATGATAATTTACAGAAAGACCATTTTTGTTAGTTGACTTATCAAGTGTTTATATTTAACAAGATGTCCATGCAGAATTATGTAGTGTGCATTAACAAATGCAATTTTTTGTTATAATTTTGAAAAATCTGGACGAACTAGCAAAGACAATGTAATTAATGGGGGGGGGAAGTGTCCAGGGGTCAAGAGGGAGAACTGGACAATCTATATTCTCACATTTAAAAAGTAAGCAGAACTACTCAATGAGATCCAGAAATTATGTTGTTTTATCAGTGCACCCGTAAACATTGGTTGGATCATACAAGATCTGTTAAAAGAGAAAGAAAGGACATGGTAGGTTTTTTAAAAAGTATGCAATTCATAATTAATTCACAACCAATCTAGGGTTCACCCAATCAGCTCCCCCTCACATGATTAATAAACACTGACTGTCTAGGGTTGTATATGTTGATTTAAGCTTTCCTGTATATTTAAAAGTGGTCTCACCATTAAACAGTGGGACAGTAATGACCTAAAATATGGACTCTGTTCAAAGATAAATTAGTAGTAGAAAAGTCAAGGAGTGCTGTGTTTGCTATAGTAGCGGAAAAATTAGGAGGAGTCTAGTAGCATCTTTTCAAGCTAACATAGTTTATTAAAAGATAAAAGCTTTTATGAGTGACAACACACTACATGATATGCATGATATGTGGCTAGACTGATGGTAAGATTTAAATTGGGTTGAGGCACAGGGGGAAGGGGAAAGAAGACAGGTGCAGATACATCTTACAGGTGAGACGAACCTCAAGGATCTTATCAGTTAACAATTGTAACATGTTAATATCTCATTGTCTTTGTTGAGACGCGAAACCTTTTGATGTATGTAGGTTCAGCAATATTGCATTCAGTAGTACTGTTAAAGTCTTGTTTTCCCAAGATAGTCCCTTTGAGGTTTCCCTCAGAGCGTCCGGGTAGGTTGAAACGCTCTGGTATTACTTTTTCCTTGCTTTGCGTCCTAGTGTTAAACTTGTGTCCATTAATTCTTTTGTGTAAAGTCTGTCCCATTTATCCTAGGTAGAATTCAGAAGTACTTTCTTGGCAGACGATGGCATATCTCACCTTAGAGGAAGGACATGTGAAAGCGCCTTTGATCATCTGTGTACATTTGTTGAAGGCTGTAACATTGCTATATTCAGCACTGTAGTCTTGTAGGCGTATTAATTTGTTGCAAAATCTGATCCTCTTGTTAGCATCACTGTCCTATCGTTGTTGCTCGTGAGGATCTGCTTCAGGATAGGTAGTTATCTGTAAGTATGAGCTTGCCACCCAGTGCCTGTGAAAGGGCATTATCATTGTCCAATGTGGGCTACTGCTTATTAACAATTCATCTGACTGCTTTTTGTTGTGAAGCAGAAGTGTTTTGTTGTTCTGCTTTTATGGACTTTTTATCAGTCCTTCCCGGGAATCAGTTTGGCATTACTGATTTGAGTGAGTAGTTCAATCCCTTGAACGCATAGTTTAATTTCATCAGTTTAGCCTCTCTGTCAAATGGATCAAAAATCAGAACCTGGCTATAGATGATAGATTTAGTAGTGTGTTCTGGGTGAAAGCAAGAAGCATACGGCATTCTATATAACACAATGTTTATGTGTCCATTCTGAAGTTTTACTGTGACATCAAGGAAGTGGGCTTGCTCTGTAAGGTTGAGGTTGATAATGGGTGGATATTGTTGAAGCTATGATGGAATTTGATTATAAATGTCCACAGGTTCTGATGATACCGATGCCATCAATGACTATCAGGGTGTAAAACTGAAAAAGTGTCGCCATGAAGATGTTGGTATATTGAGGAGCCAAATGTATGTTCGTGGCTTTGCAGATGCATATCATTGCTGAAAACAGCATTGTCATTGGAGAGTACAAGGAAACACAATCTGGTGACTAGGTGTACAGTTCTGACATCAAGTACAATCTGGCTCATATTTATGGGGACTATGACTGTATCATGCCTCAGTGTCCATGAAGATTAAAATGTTGTTGAGGAGAGTTTGGTGTTCTTAGGAAGTCTGTAGTATGGAATGCTGATGGCTTAAGGTCTGATTTTAGAGTCTATGAAATCTGGTATTCCCATAGTAACAGTAGGCTTGTGCATTTTGGAAAGTAGATAAAAGATGTGTTTCACTAGTAACAATACAAGGACACATAGCAAAGTTAGCACAATCAATATTTAAATTTGAAGTCATGTGTTGGCACTTGGGTCTGCTTACTATTATGGTTCATTGCACCATCAGCCAGGTGTTCAGTGGATTTGGAATTTTATCCATACGTTATAGTCCTTCCTAGGGACCTAGGTTAGGCAGATGTTATTTGATGGTGTTAAAGATATATCAGTGATATGTCATACGTTGTTCCAGGTAATGCTGCCTTTTTATAATTGACTGCTGGGGGTTTTGTCAATGTTGGATGGTGTTCAGGTGATATTCCCAGTGTTTTGGGATTGCACCCAAGTCCAGTGCACCATTGTTGTTACTTTGTTATGCTACTGTTTGTAGTTTGTCTGTGAGATCTTCTTGCAGCAGCTAGGTAGTTCATGGTTTCTTCAGCTTCCTTATTTATTCTTTTGGTATCTTCAAAGATGTGCCTTCCCTTCTCTTGCCTAAGTTGGATTCCGTACAAACAAGCTTCTGGTATTATGATGCTGTAGAAACTCCCTGTGTAATTTTTTTATTTTATTTTTTAGCTGGGTCAGTACATATTTTTTTCAGAGAGAATGGCTGCGTCACTGCCACCCAAGTTTAAACCAAGGATAGAATTATTCTCATTAAAGTACAAGTAGTCCTCCAATTACAACCACAATTGAGCCCAACATTTATGTTGCTAAGTGAGAAAATTGTTGTGAGTTTTGCCCCATTTTACGACTCTTCTCACCACGTTTGTTAAAGGAATTGCTGTTCTTAAATTAGTAACCCAGTTATTAAATGAATCTGGTTTCCCCATTGACTTTTCTTGTCAGAAGGTCTCAAAAAGGGGATCACGTGACCCCGTGACCCTGCAGTCATCATAAATGTAAGCCAGTTGGCAAGCATCCGAATGTAAGTCACATGACTGTGGAGATGCTGCAACAGTCGTAAGTGTGAAAAATGGTCATAAGTCACTTTTCTCAGTGCCGTTGTAACTTTGAACAGTCACTAAACGAACTGTTGTAAATCGAGGATGACCTGTAATCTATTAACTTAATCTATCAGAGCTCATAATGATACTAAAAAGGAGTTATACTCTTTCCTCAGGATTGAAAAAAGATGAATTCGCTCCAATTTAGCTCAGTAACCAGCTTCTCACATGCAACAACATTTGTAAACAAATTGACACGATGGAAAGGTTTCTGGATGAAGACTCAAACGGAGATGAACTGTCTTTTTTAGAAGAATGGCTCCGTTCTAGTAGCAGACCTGTTTTCTTCTTGGCTGCGTATAGTTTGCCACATCAACCAGTCGGAAGCAGCTAAGGCTGTCTTCCCAATTGCCTGTTTTCCAATGTGTTGGATTTCAAACCCCCAACAATCCCACCATCTGTGTGGGAATTCCACCTCCCATACTTCCCAACTTACTGCTTCTTGGACTTAAAGCTAGACGGTCAACTTGTACTGCCAAAGCCACTGAGTTAAGCAAGGAATGACCGCAATAACGACTTGTATCGTCATGCTGATTTCTACTGAAACATAGTCGTAGCACATAGCATGTGTTTGTGTGTGTGTGTGTGTGTGTGCGTGTGTGCGTGTGTGTGTGTGTGTAAATGTGGGCAAAGTTGGAAAGCGCCAGACTCTTAGAATCTAAAGAAGAAAAATAACCGTAGCTTAATGTAACTCATACTCTGAGATTTGCCACATTGTTTGACAGAAGAGGACATTTCCAGATAGTGAAATTTCAGTTGCCAGGTGCCAGAGGCAATTCATCAGATGCTCATAAAACTGAGATCAAAAGCTCCCCAGCCTCTCCCTGCATCTGGTTCCAGGAAGGAACACTTACGGACCCCAGTCTTTTAAACAGTGCTCACTTAAAGGGCTCACTGTTTATAATAACAAGAGAAGTGGAAAGGGGTCAGGTCAAGATGGGCAGCACAGCAGGTGGTGTTGTGAAGTTGTTGACTTTTCTTGCTGCAGTTAAAAGGGAAGTGAAATCCTAGATGGGATGGTCTCCACCCCAACTGCTACTCTGCTGCTTCTCTTCCTATTCATAGGAGCTTAGACAGGTGACAAATCTAGGTGCTGGAGTATTGTGCCAAGTAGCAATTGCAACACCCCCCACCCCCCCGATGTTATAGGTTTTATTCCGGCATTGTAGGTTACATAAAAAATTTGTTTCATTCTAACCACCACCTGCTTAACAGATTGGAATCTCAATCTTGGGGTGGACAATAGTGTTAAGGAAACTGGATATGTTTATCTGAGCAGAGACAATTGAGAGATAGTTTGATATGTAAAGATGGAAGAAATTACAATTGGGGAGAATTTCTGTAATAAAAATGAATGCTTTGCTTAGAGTGATAGACAGATAGAGTGGGATAGGCAGCGTCACCACCAGATGGATTTGTAACTGGCTAACAAACCGTACTCAATGAGTAGTCCTTAATGGTACTACATCTACATGGAGCGAAGTAAGCAATGGGGCACCACAAGGTTCCATCTTAGATCCAGTACTCTTCAATATCTTCATAAATGACTTAGATGAGGGAAACGAAGGGGAACTCATGAAATTTGCAGGTGACACTAAGCTGGCAGGAATAGCCAACAGTCCAGAAGACAAGTTCAAGATCCAAAAAGATCATAATAGACTAAACAATGGGTCCCATCCAACAACATTTAATTTAATGTAGAGGAAAGCAAAGTTTTACACCTAGGCAGGAGAAACCAAAGGTACAAGTACAGTTTAGGAGAAACCTGGCTCAAAAACAGTAACTGTGAGAGGGACCTTGGAGTCCTGGTGGACAGTCACCTAAACATGAGCCAGCAGTGTGCAGCAGCAGCCAAAAAATCTAATACAATCCTTGGTTGTATAAACAGAGACATTAGAATCAAAATCATGTGAAGTATTACGACTGCTTTATAAGTCCTTAGTAAGACCACACATGAAATACTGTATCCAGTTTTGGTCACCACATTACAAAAAAGATGTTGAGACTTTGGAAGAAGAGCAACTAAAATGATTAAAGGCTTGGAGACAACTATATATGAAGAACAGTTGCAGGAAATAGCTATGTCAGTCTAGAGAAAAGAAGAACTAGAGGTGATATGATAGCAGTGTTCCAGTATTTGAGGGACTGCCACAAAGAAGACAGTAGTCAACTTATTTTCCAAGACAAGAAACAATGGATGGAAACCAATCAAGAAGAGAAGCAACCTGGAATGAAGGAGAAACTTCCTAACAGTGAGAACAATTAACCAGTGGAACAGCTTTGCCTTCGGAAGTTGTGGGTGCTCCATCACTGGAGGTTTTTAAGAAAAGGGATGCTGCTATGGTTGTAAGTGTGAAAAACGGTCATAAGTCACTTTTCTCAGTGCCAGTGTAACTTTGAACAGTCACTAAATGAACTGTTGTAAGTCAAGGACCACCTTTATTTGACACTGATCTGGAGGTGGGACATGAAAAGTCCCTACCTATTCAACTGAACTATGAACACGGGATTGTCCTACTCCCTGATGAACAGGAGAAGGAAACAGTTGATACTTTTTTTATTATTATTTTCAGAAGAATGGGATGAAATCAGATACCTACACTAAGCAAAGGGTTGGACGCAATGGGCTAAATAGATCTTTCCATCTCTATGAATCTATGGGATATATATGTTGAATGACTGAATATTTCAGGGCTCCCTGCAAAGTCTTACCTTCAAATTAGTTTGGGGAAGTGAGAGGAGGAGGAGGTTACTAGCCAAGGGTTTAACCACTAGAGCATAAATAAAATAAAGTTCTGGGAAAGCAAATGAAGCCAGGTATAGAATAAAATTTAAGTTAAAATCAAAAACAGTCTTAAAACTGATCTGCCATAAAATATAAAACTATCATAAAATATCAAAAAGTATGTATGATGTACACATAACTTTTTTTAAGGTCACTTTGATGTTGAAAATTTTACATTATAGGAATCAGGCACTGACCTGGAAGGGGGTGGGGGTATACCCAGGTTGGTGGCAACATCTTGGTGATCTTAAAAAAGTAAGCCCATATGGATCTGATTACTATTTGAATGGGAGACAACCAGAAAATCTCAGGTTGAAGACTTGACTAGAAAGTCCAAAAAGCATAAGAAGAAGCAGTGACAAATAACTTTTGATATTGTTTCCAAGGAAAGCTTTATAAAAATGCCTTCATAAAATTGTGGGTTCTCTCTATTAACCATCTGCTCCACTTCACTTGGAGACCCAGGTAAAGGCTGTGACGTTCAGTCTCTATAGAACATCTGGATGTCAATCAGTCAGTCTTGAAAGGTGAAAATAAACGATCTGAAATTAGGCCTGGAAAGAAACTGAAGCCAAAGCTAGTGACAAAGCCAGGGGAACAACAGAGTTTCACTGCTCAGTCTTACTTGACAGAATTCCCCATTTCAAAAGGCCTCTGGCTTGCAGCTTAAATATTAACAAGTTTAAATATTTCAAAATACTTTAAAGTTCCTTCCATATTTCAAAACACTTTATAAAGTTCCTTCCGTATTTCAAAACACTTTAAAGTTCCTTCGGTATTTCATTTTGTAGAACTTTTACATACTGTAGACATTATCTAGCTGTTAAGGGATAGAGTGAAATGCCTTGGTATCTTCTGGAATCCATAATCGAATCAGATATAGATGTTCCACAGTTCAATATCACCAAACTGTAGTACTTCAAAGCACTAATACTGGATGGTTGGTGGTATCTCCTGGCCAATAGAATTGTATTCCTCCATATTTGCTTAATTGTAAATTATCCCACAATACCCAATAAAAACAGTGAACATTTTGAAAGTCTACAAGAAAATGGCTCAGAAAATAATTCTGGAGAAATGTGATCCAGAAAACAGATCTGGAAAGTTTACATTTCAAATGGCGTGTTCTAGTGATGATTTGTAAAGAAAGCTAGTTTGGTCTAGTGTCCAGGAGACGTGGGTTCTAGTCCTGCCTTAGGCATGAAAGCCAACTGGATGACTTTGGGCCAGTCTTTCGCAGACCGAGTCCCCTGATAGGGTTGTTATTGTGAAGAACGTAGGAGGAGGAAAGAGTGTAGTGTGTGTGTGTGTGTGTGTGTTCTCTGCCTTGGGTTAACTATCTGTCCATCAACAGCACTAATACCATATATAGACTAGTCGCTTCACCACCCCAATCTTTGTTCTGACATAGTGTCAAAGGGATCCAGGAAAGGAAGGGAAAGTTTTATTAAGCAAGTAGAAATTATTTCACATACATTTTGCTGAATTTGTCATGTAAGGATCTCACAGCAGGAAAGAGAGTCAATAAAACACATCCATGGAAGATGCAGGCTAATAGGAGGCTTTTATCACATACAATTTCAGATGTTCATCAATAGGATTTATCACAGTGCCAGAATTCAGTGGCAAACCTGCAAAGAATGGTGGAATAATTCTTTATCCATTTCTGGCAAGAAATGCAAGAAGTTTGTTCAGATATCAACTACAACAACAACTCCCAAAAGGATGAAACAGGCTTCAGATTTTGGCTTCACCCTCTTGAGGGATGTTATTTGATTATAATATTGCCCATGAAATTTTGGCTAGCTTAAAAAAACAATGAATGAATGAATGAATGAATGAATGAATGAATGAATGAATGAATGAATGAATGAATGAATGAAGGCTACTAACCTCTGGAAATTTCCCCTACCTACCTAAGGTGCCCACTCGTTTCAGCATTAGCACATAGTCCTTTCCTTAGTGAATTACCTCATTGAAAAGTATATCATTCTAGCCTTGTTTATATTTGGATACTTTTAAAAATCCCGGAGCAATTCAAATGCTTGTAAATATTAACATCTCTGTAGCTGAGCTAATGGCTATAAAAGTCCTACTTCAACCAAATAAGCACAAGACTCTCTTAGCCAATGGTTCAGAGACTGCACTATGCTTTTAGGTCAATATTGTGTTTTGTTTCTTGAGGATAACCCAGCAAATACAGTGTTTGCTGCCCATTTCCATTTTCAGTGCTTTCATTGGATACTTCGCTTATCTCTGCCCTGTTAATGTTATGTCTAAAATATTATCAAAAGTCATCTTAATGCTGCAAAGAAGGATTTCACCCTTAATTATTATACTTTAATTCTTCTTTTTAGATTGTAATTATGCTCTGCCTATTGAGATACAATAAGCAAAAATACTAGTTGAAAGCTGCCAAGATCAGGTAATTAAAAAGGCAATCTATGAAGCCTAATAAGTAACAAAACTATTTCCTATACGGATACATTCTTTGGGGTTAGGATGATGCCACAATAGCCACCATTTACTTTTACATGGTTTGTTTGCTGAACAAATACTGGAGTTGTGATAATCTACTGCAGTTTTGTTTTGTTATGTTTCTGAGGAATGCTAGCCAACAGCTATGACCATCATTTACAGCTATAGCAGGACTTGTCAGCAGTTCGCACACTTTTGTGTGGCCAAAGGAAAGGAATGAACTGTGGTTATCTTCAAATCCATGAAAGCTGGCCAGCATTTACTCTTCAATGGTGTCTATATGAGATGCACATGTCTGGATGGGTGTTTCATAAATACTCTGGATGGGCCATCCTTCTCCCCAGATGCTTCTGCCTTCTGGCATGAACCTGGGGGGGCTTCCCAAGACACGTTAGCTCTCCACTTTTCTCACGCTGCAGGGTTTTCATCCTGGTCTGTAATAATCCATATGACATCAAACATGACCAACAGAAATTGTTTTGAAATTTGAACAGGTCTTCTCGTTTTGTGGTCTTTTCAGTCTCGTTTGAATTGTCTCTTGATTGTGTTTCTTATAATATTCATTTCTCAGGCTTTATTTCCCTCCTCCTTTTTCTTTCCTTTCCTCTAGTCCTTGCAACCTTTTCAAATGTAATGAGGTGCCATTATTTTAAATTCCTTTTGCTTCCAACAGGCCTGTTGCCTGATGAGAATTGGACTGTGTTTTCTTTAAGAGCAAGGCCAGATCGCAATCAAGCAGCCTCTCTTGTGAGCATCCTTTACAAATTTATCATCCTTTTTCTTAGCCTGAGATAATATTGAGATCTGGAGAAAAAAAATGGAGGGGGGAAGCCTTCTGCCTTTTTCCAAGCTTATTTATTATTTTCACACAATAGGCATTGGCAATAGGAAGACGGCTGGGCTGCTCCATTCCCCTGATTTGCTAGATATATTTAAAATAATATCATGCTGATATGTACTTGGATTACGTTATGGGTCATGTAAACTTCAGCATTTTATTAAACTGCAGAAATAATTCCTCAGGTCGTCCTAGCAATGTGCAGGAGGTCCATATGCTCCAGACCACACAACTGAAGATTTGAGACAGCCATCTCCGTAGGGATGAAGAACTGGTGGGATTATAATTTGGAGCCCTGCCTGCCAGCTGACCCTGAAAATAAACTCTCTCAGACATTAACAGCAGCAGGATTTTCTCACTCCCCCCTCAACTCATAAGAAGAGCTTTCCTCAGACACCAAAGGGTGAAATTCCACCAGACATAAGCATATAAACATACTTAGAAGAGCAAGATGGGGGTGAAGAAAACATGGGGCTGTGTCAGTGGCTAATAAGTTTGAAGTGGTTGCAAACTTTTTTCACAGAAAGCCTCATATCCAACAATTGGGTGTCACTTGTATCTGTGTTTTAGGAAGGAGCACAGTGGGTCAAGTCATTGGATCATTGGGCAAGAGGTTAGCAAGACCGCATTCAAGACCTGAGAGCTGCCGGGGAGGCAGAGTTGAGTTCTTGTCCTTCACTCCAGCTCCTGCCAGGGACATGAAAGGAGCCCCCAACTGGGTATCCCCAGAACAACAGTGATGTCACCAGCTAATCTTTCAACCCAGAAGCGCCTTGGTGCTTCTGATTTAAGTGCAAAAAGCAATAGATGTGTGTGGTACTTAAAGGTGAAATTCACAATTTAACCAAAGCTGACCAAAACATTGGAAATAAAATAGAGGAAAGAGAAGGAAAGACATTTTTTAAACGGTGGTGCAAAGAAGTCAAAGGTGGATCCCAAAAGAAATAAGAAAGCAAGTCAAGGATTATGGTGGTGGTGGTGAGTGATAGTGATATTTATCCTCCCTTTCTTCCCAAATGATATTCATAGCGCAAACAGTAGAATAAATTAAGATTAAAAAGTTGGAATCTTCCATTCCTTCTGCTGTGCAGATAAATGGAATGCGAGTCTTATAGGTTAACTATCATTGAATAAGTGGAAGATAAAAACTTGAAGTAACTATCAGTGAAATGTGACAAGCAGTTGAGAGGTTACAGTATATATTAAGTCACTGCCACAGAACCCAAATTCTATATCTGGATCTTGGAACAGTCTGAGACAGACCCAATGTTATCATCTCATAGGACTTCAGAAGAAAGAGAAATATCTGAAAAGCAAATGTCCTTCTGTTTCTGGTCACAGAATTAACTGTTGATTAGTGTTCTTTCAGCAAAAAAATATATATATTAGATGCATTATTTTAAGCTTATAATTAATTATAAGAGCAATTTTAGAATATATTCAAGAAAAATACTTGATTGGAAAAGAGGGCTTCAAACTTTATGCTGCTGTAACTCCCCAATTAATACGGTAAATGAACCTATGTGACTCCCCACCCCCCACCATCCCATCAACCAAACCAATGACTTCATAGGGGATAGGGCTCTGCAAGAAACAAACATGTCATTCCTTCTCAATAAGTACATTTTAATTTCCATTGGTGCCATTGCAAACCCATATTCTCAAGCCTTCGGTTGAATCCTGCCAAGTCCATGCTCTCCTGCCCCTCCCCATATACACACCAATACAACCACAGCCATAAATGGCATTGATGCTCAGGGATCCACCCTTGCAAGACCACACTGGATCCTGATGGGATCTAGAATAGGATCCCACTCCCGTTCTGCCTGGAAAACCTTGTGCTTGGACAGAGCAAAAACAACTTCTGACGGCGACCCTGTCCTAACTATGCAAGCTTGCAGAATTTCAAAATTGCTTGCGACCTTCTCCCTAAGAGGTCACCACCCACAGTTTGGGAACTCCTGAAGCAAGAACTGAAGAGAAATATATATTTAGCTTAGATTTATATTTGAATATATAAATGCAGCCAATCTGCTAATCCCAAGTCTATACATAAATCAGATGTGCATGCCAATATCCACTATATACAGAGTGTTCCAAATCAAGAATGTGTACCAAAATGGATATTATAAGAGGAAATACCTAAAGCGAAGTTTCAAACTAAAAAGAAATATTTTATAACTCTGCACCCTGGGAAAGGTTTACAAAAATTTCTATATGCGGATAAATAAACACAAGAATGTGAATATATGTGCAGTCCCCCTTCCCCAGTTCCCAAATGAGAAGGTAGCTGAAACCATTTATTCCTAACTGAAAAATAGTAACAAAAGTATTTCAATGCTTTGCTGATTAACTCATGGATTTATACTTCATAACATATTCTAATCTGTGAGAATATATTTCATTACCTACTATCACATATATAAATCACAAAAGCAAAAAAAAAAAAGAGTTAGAAAAAGTTACCAGTAATAAATGATAAGTAACGAGTTACTAATAAGAGAGTCTTGGTGCAATGGTCTTTTTTTATACATCTTAATATTTATAAATTCAGTTTGTACTTTGGAACCTATTTACTCAAAACAACATAAAAATGTATGGGACTCTTGAGAAAATGTTTTTTAATTTTGAGGCTCCTAACGGCACATCCTCTGAAACTTTGTATCTCTCCCAAGAGAGCAAAACTGTGATATTTAGGAATTTCCTAATTGCACATTATTCAGCAACATTTTTATTATTAATGGACCGCAATTCATCCTATATATTTTGGCACTTATTTTATATTTCTGAGAAATATTACTCAAATTGGACTCCCACCACAATACTGAATAATGAACACATTTAGGCTACTGATAGTGGTTGATTAGTTGTGGCTTTCCTAAGCCACACATATTGCTTGAACTTTCTATGGGTTATAAAGAGGGGTAAAATCCAAAGATTGAGTGAGGGAGACAAATATTTGGGTGACAGTAGAAAAAGTTTGGATCAGATTCCAGTCGATGAGGTAGCTAGGTAGTCTTCCTGTCTTCTCTTTATTTCAAATAAAAGCAACTTATTACACACTTCTCAGTTGCTTAAAAAAAGGAGGTTGAGAACGTCACAGCACAATGACATACTGAGCCATTCTGAAAAGATGTTTAAAACAAAGCAAAATGTGGTCCCTTGCTTAAAACCGCCTTTTGTCCAACAGGGTGCCTTCGAATACATCGAGGCTACAACTGCTGAAACCCAAGTTAGGACAGGATGGTTTAATGATAGAAAAAGAATGGAAAAGACATCCCAGCCATCCTGTCCATATGTAAGAATTGCAAGCTTTTCATAAAATTTTCATAAAGAACCCCAAAGTCGCGTTTTCACCAGAGGCAAAGCAAAGATGGGAGTTAAGCAAATATGGATACTTATGCACATCAAGAGTTTGACATTTTATATTGTGTTGGAATGATTATTTCTTCTTCCTAGTGGAAAGGACTTCAGTTCAGCTGGGAAAGTTTTCTTATTTTTTTCCAGGCTGCCCCTATCTGTTGTCCTTCAGATGCTCTGAATGTCAACTCACAAAATTGCTATAAAGTATGACCATTGGCTCAGAAATATGTAATGCAGCACATTCCACCAGGTTAGGAAAATCTCTGAGAGATTGGGGGGGGGGGAGCAGCATGGAGATTAGAGTTTCTAGTTACTAGCTGATCTTAGAGGGTTGCCTGAAGTTGCAGTTAAAGATTGGGCCTCTTCCTGCTGAAGGGAGTCCTGTTTGCCTCTACCTGCTTGGTAGCATAAATAAAACAAACCTTCCAAGCACACATTGAGACCTTGGTGGTCTCTCATCCAAGGCAAATTCACTTGTTCTCCAGTAAGTGTAGATAGCACAGTGGACCATATAGCAATAACAATAGCACTTAGACTTATATACCGCTTTACAGTGCTTCGCAGCCCTCTCTAAGCGGTTTACAGAGTCAGCCTATTGCCCCCAACAATCTGGATCCCCATTTTACCCACCTTGGAAGGATGGAAGGCTGAGTCAGCCTTGAGCCTGGCGAGATTTGAACTGCCAAATTGCAGGCAGCCGGCAGGCAGCAGAAGTAGCCTCTAACCACTCTAACCACTCACTGTGCCATCATAGCTCATAATTACCGGTAACTTGCTTAACTATTTCATCCTAGAAGAGTATAGTGAGGCAGGCTGGACACTTTCCAGGATTAGCTTTTCCTTATTTACCATGAAAATAAGGGCATTAAAATGAGAGGGGTGTGAATTTTTTATCATTAAATACCTTAGCTTGATTTCAGTCTCATTCTGGGGTACCAATATTTTCCAGAAGTACCGAGATCTAAATAACAATGTTAGTATACATTCTTCACAACCCAAACCATCCTATCCTACATGACATGGGACTGAGAAATATGCTGCCATCACACTGGTAGGCCAATGACTGTATCTACTGTGTACACAGTTAAAGGAAAAGGAAAAGGAAAAGGAAAAGGAAAAAGAAAAGGAAAAGGAAAGCCCACTCAAATGGCAAACAGGATGACAACATTTTTGTATTATTTTTTTCAGTGTAGAGAATCACACATCATCCATTTCATGTATGATCCTAGGCTTTCCTTTCATTTTTCCCCATCTTCTCTGTTTCTTTATTTGTCCTTCATAACTTACTTATTACTTTTTTTTTACTTCTTTCAAAATTTATATGGGTTTTACTCTTCTTAAAAAAATGTATTTAATAACATTATATATTAAAATGAATCAGGGTGTGATTCATTCGTTAGCCACAATAGGAATTGCCTAACACCCTTTCAGGACACAAGCCCCTTCGTTGCACAACACCATCTCCCCAGCAGCATTTCAGAAGCTGCATAAAAAAATCCTGACACTCATCTAGCTACTTGTTCAGCTGACCCAGAACCACAAACCTCACGCTTCTGTTTCATCAATAAATCTTTCTTTCCAATCAGCCTCCATGTTTCCAGCACCTTTCTCCCAGCTTGGAACTGAACCAGGTGGATTTTCCTTCCAACAAGGGGAAGACAGGAATGGAATGGAAAACGGGATGGATTGGAATGGAAAGAGCTGGTTTAGTCTAGGAAACGATGGTGAGTTCTAGTCCCAACTTAAGCGTGAAAGTGCCTGGTGACTTTGGACCACTCATTCTCTCTCTCTCAGCCCTTCCCACCTCACAGGGTTGTTGCTATGAGGAAAACGGGAGAAGGAAAAAATATTAGGCACATTTGCCGCCTTATTTATAAAATAATAAAGGAGGGATAAAAAATAGAACAAAAGGAATACAAAGGAAATGATTAAGAATTTTTAGCTGGGAATTGGGGGTGCAGTCTTGGAGAACTATTACAACTTTGGTGGAATGCCTATTTGTTTCCACAACAAAAACAACAATGACAGAAGTGTCTTATCTAATCAGTAGCATTACTATTGCCAATGCCAGCACTGCGGAATCTTTTCAGGCAAATGTTTGAATCTATACTTTGAAATTGCTTTTTATTGCTATTTT
>JANHFL010000972.1:350482-366312 GCA_032468155.1 Oxyrhabdium leporinum
TTAATAAACTCTTATTTAGATTGTTTACAATCTGAGTGCTGAGTGAGTTATTTGAACTTAAATGGAACTCTGACACCGGCTAGATTTCACCTCTGGGTGCGTGTCCTCTGGACCCTCAGAAAATGGTGCCAGAATGGGGCATTCCTTCGTGAATTTTGCAGAGGCTGTGAAAGCACTTTCTCCAAAGCTGCTTCAAGAAGGGATGCCTCGTGGGTAATCCACAGCAACTTTGGGTAGCCCAGAGTGGCCTTGTCAACAGAAAGAGAACAGCATCTGAAGTGAAGCAATGTGGAGCATTTCCTAGGGAGCCCTAGGAGATGGGGATAATGATTCCAACCCCCAAGACTCACATGTTTTGGGGAATAACATGAGGTGGCCTTTTTCAGTAGTAGCAGTAATGTTAGGGTCAAGGTCTGGGTCTCTACTTGAGGTGCAGGCTCGTGGTGCTGTTGTTTGGGGTGGGCTAGAAAGCGGGTGGATGGCATGTGATATGCCAGCAGTCAAGTTGGGCATTTTCTGTATTTTTGACAGACCAAGTCCAAAAGGTTTGCCATTACATACACACATACGTGTAAAGATTTCTCCTGTACATTTGTGTCTGACTCCATAGGTTGTTGCTCATCTCCGTTTCCTAGCCTAGGGAGCCAGCATTGTCTGAAGACATTTTCCATGGTCATGCGGCTGGAATGGCTATATGCCAAGGCACATGGAACGCTGATACCTATTTATCTACTCTCATTTGCATGTTTCCAAACTGCTATGAGGAGCTGGGGCAAGTACTAGGAGCTTACCCCATTGCACAGTGTTTGGGTCTAAAACCTGGACTGTAAGCTTTGCAGCTGATAAGCTCAGCGTCTTTAACCATTGAGCCATCATGCCCCTCACATACATACATACATACATACATACATACATACATACATAGTTTTAATTTAAACTTCAGAACTTTTAGGTCAACATAATCAGCATTAATGAATACAGTAGCATATGTTTGGGCTTCTGTCACTGTCCTTTCTCATTAAGCACCACATAGGAGAACCTGCAGGGAAAGTTATTTGGCCTTGCCAAGCAAATTAATGAGAAGTAGGGCAGAAAATTCTCAGTGATGTAGGATAAGACCATCTCTGTTCCGTGTAATGTGTATCTATAAATTTTCTGACTAGAGCTTGATGGAATCTCTCTTGGAAGGGTACATAAGCGGGCTACAGTGAACATCTTCCTCCATTTACAGATAATGAGAGTCATGATTTTTGCTTTTTGCAGATTATTAGTAGCTCCAGGTCACAGCAATTGGGCACGTGTGTCCAGTTTTTCTGAAAATTAATAACCTCAGAGCTTTTCAAACACTATCTTGGCTTTGTAGAAGTCTGTTTCAGCCATAAACTCAGCACAAACTAAAAATTTACCGCCGAACACCTTCCAAAATTATTGAAAATAACTTGTAGAATTAATAGGAGCATCTACAAATGTTGAACTGTCTATAAATTTTTTAAGAGTGTGTGTATTTTTAGGTGGGATCTGAAGCCCTAGTTCCAATTCTATTGGGAAGGAAAAATAATAATTTAAAAGCACATTGCCAAAGAAATATTTACATTGATCCTTCTCCAGCTCCATGTTTATCACTGCATCTGACTGTTGCAGGACTCCTACCAGAGTTCAAAACTATTTAGATCCACTTTGATGATACATACATAAATACATATCCATCGTGCTATTTCCTTTCATGGTAAGTTGCATGACTGTATGAAGAACCAATAAGAAATAACAAAAGAAATTAAGGGCATAAGATAAGAAAAAATAAAGAAAATACAGGTGACACTGGTCTGCACCAAGACTACAGTATTCTCTACCTCTCTAGCCTTGCAAATTATCCTTGATTCCATTGCCTCCAATGATTGTTTCATATATTGCCTTCATTCATTAAACTATTCGCCTCTTCCAATCTCAGGATTTTTATCAGTTCCATGAAGCCATGACTTTCTCTGTCTTTCCCTTATCTCAACCTATGTACTCTTCCTATTTCTTTTACATTTTGAACTCCATTCATTCTCTCTATGAACCACCCCAGCTTAGGCTTTTCACACACAATGGAATCAGATGTAGCTTTGTTTTGATCTCTTTGCTTTCTTAAATGTATTACATTATTTATCCTGCTGAATAATCATGTGAGTGAACTGAAAATGTCAGTTATTATCTTGTTATTTATAAGCAAACCTTCTCTGTTTAAAACTACTTTCCCATCTTAATAAAATCTAAACGTTCAGTATTTTTCTACTTAAGAATTTTTCATAAAAGAATGTCCAATTTTTAACCAATTATCTTACAGAATTAAACTCTGCACGTATATTGTTTTTCTACGATCAATGATCATTCTCTCAAAGAATAGAATTCCTAATAAATAATAATCAACATTTTATTGTAACAAAAGATAGAAAAGACATTGTATTGCTCCCTCTGCCTTAGTACAAGCATTACTGTTCAATGCTAAATGTTAGTTATCATATGATAAAGATGTAGCTCTACAAATGATTATTGAAAATGTCAAGATAGTACTACTAAACATATAAATTCAGTGGAAAACTTGTGGTTAAGGCACCACACTAAAAAGCAGGAGACTGTGACTTCAGGTCTAGCTTAACCATGAAAGCCAGCTGTGTAATTTTGGTCAGTCACTCTCTTTCAGCCCAACCCATCTCACGTGGTGGTGCACCCCGATACACGGCCTGGAATATGGGACCGACTTTCCCACCAACATCAGAAAGCCACCGTCAGTCTGCCCGTCTTCATTTTCCTTCACTCAGATTGACCAAGCTTCTTGAGAGAAGGAACACCAAAGAGATTCCTGGAAGGCTGTATGCCTGGACCAGGAGCTTTCTCTCAGGCCTTTTAAAAAATTTATATTTCTGCGGGATTTAAAATTATGAACTTGGTGGTCTCAAAAGGTAGACCCCTGAATTAAGCAGTGTAAGTCAACAATTAAAAAAATAGAAAATTTTAAAAACCTGGTATCATAACTGTAGTTTTTGAAATCTATTTTGACTTGTTCAGGCAATTTTTAAAAAACAGGCAGGGTTGTTACAGAAAACCTGCAACAATTTTTAAAAATGGTTTGGTTCAAGCATGGAATTCCAGCAGAACAAAGCTGCCATTTTGAGTGTAACATGGGCATTTTCAAAGTATTTAAAAGCCCAATATGGTAGTGTTGGAAGTTAGCAGCCACCCCTCTCCTAGAAATAAGAAATATTTTAGGAAATATTACAAATAATATTTCCCCTAAAAGAGAAATATAACATGAACGAAGGGCTGAGCTTCCTCCCACTTTTGTTAATGGGCCATGAAGGACTGAGCCAGCCTTTTATTCTTGCAAAGCTACCATAATGGGCCTTTAATTACTTTTGCTAAAGCCTGTTTTACACTCAAAATGGCAGCTTTGTCCTATTTGGAATTCCATGCCTAAACCAAACCATTTTTAAAAATTGATCTTGCAGGCTTTCTCCCCTCACTGAAATTAGTGGCAGGGAGTAACTTTACCAGTTTTTGTCAGATGTAACAGATTAACAGAGTTGGCCACGCCCACCCAGCCACATAACCACCCAGCCAGTCATTAAGGCAGGGATCCTGTTGCTAAAAAATTTGAAGCCCACCCCTGGCTACAAATAAGTAAATGTATAGGTAAATAAATAAATCACAGGCTATGATGGATAGGCTAAGGATATTGTGACACAGAGTCTAGGGATCAGGTGAGGCTGAGCCTGTACATTGGTTATGTTGGTTTGTGATTGAGGGGTCTAGTTTTGTCCCAGCTACTCTTTCAGACGTGCATGTTTTTCTGTATTTATATTTTCTTTAACACACCTGCCCCTAAATTATGAAGTTGAGATGGGGCAGCTCTCAAAATGGTAATTCATTAATTATCCCAGGTTGCATGAAGCATACAATAACTGAGTTTATGTAGATAAAATAAACTTCGGAAATAACAACTCTTGACTAGCAAACAGGAAATAAAGAATAACAATGCAAGGTTAACTAGTCACTTGCTAATGTTTATCCAAGCAGTATTTCCTTTTTTGATTCAATTTTTCTTGTTCTGTTTGGGTGTGGTTTTTTTTGAAACCCCCAAGCTGAAATCTGATATCTCGGCTTTTACCTTCTACATCAGCACACACATGTTTTGTTTTCTTTCTTCCCATGTAAGAGCTCTCTCTCCGTTTCTAAAAAAAAGGCTTCATGTCTCTGGAAAGTTGAGGGCGAATCTCATTCTGCTTAGCGAGCAGGAACCAAGATCTTGCTTTGAGATGAAAGAGAGATGCGGGAGGTGTGTGTGGGATGTGTGTTTGTGTGTATGTAGGGGTGTGTGTGTGTTCAGCCACATCCAAAGGCTACACGCTGCTGCTGCTGCTGCTGCTGCTTCTGACATCCCTCCCATAGAATCCACCATTGGTATCATAAATTAAAAGCGAGGTTGGCAAGGAGTCGGCGACAGTTCATAACAATGCAGCTATATTTATGATCACATTTCCAGACCGGTCATCTCATCTAAGTGATTCTATTACTATTCTTCCCCCCCCCCCCAACTAGATAAAACTGGACTTATAAGGATCCTGGGTGGTTGTTTAAAAGTTGTTACCCGAAGGCATTGCGGTGAAATTTTACCAGATAGAGGCACAACACAACCGTGGCTTGCGTGGCTACCTCAGATTTCTGCTGCAACCCACCGCCTTTGCACACTGGCACCTGCAGCAGATTGAAGTGCCCGGTTAAAGGAAAGGGGCTGGTTGAGTCTGTGCCCAAATCATGTTGTGTGTTGTTGTTGTTGTTTATAGACAGATGACTTGGTAATGTTATTTACACCCTAAGCTGTAGAACAGAAAACACTTCATCCAATACATAAAGCGCCATACACGGTGCGGAGGAAAACTGCAAGCAAGAGGAAATTAGACTTAAAGAGGTCGGAAGGACGTTTGCCCTGGAAGGGGCGCCCAGTCGCAAGGGCCGTCCATCACTAGAGAGGCCGAGGAAAGGAAGCGCGGGCGCTTCACAGCGAAGCAAATTCATTCCCCGCTTTGGTGAAGCGAGTCTAACAAAGAAACCCGGTTTCTCTTTGCGACTTATTTTAAAGCAAGCCGACGTTCATTGAGGCTCATTTCTTTTCACGATAAACACAAAGGTCGAACATTTTTATTTTATTTTTTAAAGGGGAAAGGAAGAGCCAATCAGGACGGAGCAGGCTGAGCGACAGGTAAAAAATCGAATCCCGGCTTCGCGCCCGCTAACTACATTTCCCGGAATGCCAAGCGGGACGAGCCAACTGCCGGAGGTTCCTCGCCCCGCCCCGCCCCGCGCCCGCCGGCCACGCGATCTCATTGGGTCGTAGCTCTGAGCGGTCCCACCCTCGGCCGGCCCGGCTGGCGCCCAATCCCGTCCAGGCTGGGGCGATGGCCGCGGCCGGGATCCTCCTGGCCGCCGCTCTGGGGGGCGGGTTGCTCTTCATCGCGCGCTGCCTCTCTTCCGCCGCCAGGAGAGCGGCGCCGCGGATGCTTGCCGGCGGCCCGATGGAGGGCAAGACCGCCGTCATCACCGGGGCCAACAGCGGCTTGGGGCGGGCCACGGCGGCCGAGCTGCTACGGCAAGGCGCGAGGGTCATCATGGCCTGCCGGGACCGCGGCCGCGCGGAGGAAGCCGCCCGCGAGCTCCGCGCCGAAGTGGGCCTCTGCGCGCGCGGCGGGGGCGAGTGCCACGGGGAGCTGCTGGTGCGCGAGCTCGACCTGGCTTCGCTCCGCTCCGTGCGCAGCTTCTGCCAGCAGGTGCTGCAGGTACGCTTGGGGGGCGGGGGATTTTAACCCAGTGGGGAGGGGGGCCAAATTGACACCCACCCCCCGCAGCTGGAGGGGAGGCCTGACATAAAGGCGGGGGAGGGGGGGTGTCGTGGGAACCCTTCCTGCGTGGATCCGCTGGAAGACCTCCAGAGCCTGGGAGGTAAAAGAGGCACCAGCCTTTCTTCTTCTGCAGCAGCGGATGGCTACTCGGGGTCCGCACTGCAGCCCTTGCAGCCAAAGCAAAGAGAGCGGCTTTCTCTCCAGCGATGCCGCTTTTCCATGGGATCCACCGGAAACCTGAACCTGCAAATAACCCAGCGTGGCCTAAAATAGGTCAGGGCCATTTGAGACTAATCCCAGTAACAGGAAAAAAAAACAAAAACACGGGTGCTAAATACCGAGCCTCTTGATTTCCCATGGCTTTTTTTCATGGGCCTCTTCTAACAGTGCTGACAGTTCTCTCTTTTGATTATCCCTTTCCCCCACCCCACCCCCTTTTCAATTGCTAAAGTAGGAATCTTGGGAAATGGCTCTTCTTTCATTCGTATGATATTTTTTTTTACATAATTATGTGCCTAGCAGAGTCATAGACGGTATCAGCTCCATGTGTTCTCTTGTCACAGAGCGGAAGATTTGGGAGGCATCTGGTGTCTGTATCCTTGAATCTCATTCTTGTGGTTCAAAAAAATTTTCATCTAATCCCCATAAAAATCACGAGCAGGTTCAGCTGCACATAACAAGCCATCGCTGTCGTGAAAATCATATGCAGGTTCTGGCAGCGTGGCACAGAGACCTATGCGAGGCATAGCTCCACATGGTTTTTTTACGTGGAATCTTTCAGTCCCCATCCCATTAAATATCTGCCAACCGCGTGCCAATATTGATCTCACACTGTTGATCCTGCCGTGACACAAAAACATGTTAGCCACATGAAACCACAATCAGATAATAGAACCCATCGGCCTGCATACAGGGAACCCTGACAGTCACGATGTGACCAATTTTGGCAGTATGGATAACCACAAATCCCTTTGATCTACATGACCTCACCATTAAATCCTAGGCCGCATTGTGATGATGTAACTGTAGCGCAAACATGTGTATACGAAATATAGAACCTAGGTTTTTTGCCTTATTTTATATGGGCTGAACTTAAAGCTGTCAAATCACAGATTACATCCATCTGCATACAATGAGTCATAACAAAAACAGTTCCAAAGTGGTTTTATGTTATTGTTGGGTTGTTGCAATGTCTATAATGAACCATCACAAATATGGATTTCAGATCCATATTTGTGATGGTTCATTGTAGACATTGCATTCAGCATGATGGAGTTTTCCTGAAGATTGTATGAAAAAGTGTGTAGTTTTATGAGGGTCCGTGCTATAGAACTACATTTTTGCACCAGATGACGTCTGGCTTCTACCATAGTAACAGCCTCTACTTGAAGCAGTTAGCCCTAAGAACAAGTTTCCATATTCTGATTAGTAAGATTTATTATGAAGTATGTTAAATAACAATAATTCCAGTGAGCACTTTCATATGAGAAGTATATACATAGGCAAAATATAAACTAGTTCTGCTTTTATTTTATTTTTTTTCCCTATTTTCTTCCTATGTAATGAAGACTTGTCTGCACCTGTTGTTTTGAAAACCCGTACTGGCCATCCTAATAGCTTGTGAACCAGCTCTTATAGATGGTACTTTAAATAGTCAAAACTCTATGGTTGAGATGACTCATTGCTTGTAGGTAGAAGTTATCTGTAATATACTAATTGCTTATGTATTCCAAAATCATGCATCATTAAGAGGATCCATTCTTTGCATACATATTTTTGCAGCATGATGATGCTGATGATGATCGTTAAAATGTATTAGGCAATAACACAACTGATTTACTTTTTAATATTGCATTCTCGTAAATGGTATAAAAAAAATGTGAAATCGGAAGGATCCAAGTTTTACCCAGCCTCTTCATCAGCGCAAATGAGCTTTGTTTATCATCTGCTCCTCAACCATGAGCGGCAGTAAGGAAGCACGTGTGTGTGTGTGGATTGGTCAGAGTCAGGGTACGTTTTGCAAATGTAGACAGGTGTCCCAGAACCTTCCACTAGTATCTCCAGAGAAACCACTTAAGCTTATAGGAATTAATAGCCAGCAGATGTGGAAAAGGGCATCAACACATACGTAGCATTGTGTATATGCAAGTTGGCAGGCTAAAATTAGTTGTGATTTTCCACTGGCAGCATGCAATATCAAGAGGCTGTTGTTTTTTTCCCTCCAGACATTGCTGAAGAAGCAACGAACAGCCTTTCCAGCATGAATATTAGCGCTGCAGAGTGTTTTAAGTGGTGAGGATAGGACGAGAGGCCTGAAATGCAGACTAGCTCAGAAGATAATCTTGAGCGGTTGAATCCCTCATAACCTCAAGCACCAGTTTGATATTATAAAATTAAGACAGGCACAATCCTCTGTTGATTTAAAACTGGGTAGATGAGGTAGATATGCTGGTCCTTCAGGCTTCTCGGCTTCTTTTGTATACAAATTGTGAGATGAAAAATTATGTTTATATGTTAACAGAGGAGGGGGGTTTATTTTCAAATTATCTTAATCAAATGGAAGACTGTGTGTCAGACAAAGATGTAGGAATGTTTTGATCTCCAGAGCCTATGAAGAGAATTATGAAAATATTTAGTAAATTTATATGTGAGCAATGTTGGGTTTGCCTTTGCTTGTTCGATAGAAGTTCAGCTAATAATAGATTTTATCCTTTCGCAGAAATTGAGAACTTGTGCCCACTTCCTGTGGCTGCTGTATTGTAATTCTTCCTGACACTAACTGGCACAACTAATGGGGAGGAATGCTGGGCAGTCACAAACTTGTGAGCCTCATAAATGTTGCTTAACAATGCACCTCATCATGACTTTTGGTGGCTAGGATTTCTGGGAATTGTAGCAGATGGCCACCCATTCTTTGCAGCCAGCATGAGAAGCACAGGTTCCAAATAGTCTTTCATCTAGGAAAACTTGGGAGACTGTTGCTGTTTCTCATCCAGAGAATCTCACAAGATTGTTGCTGTGGGAATAAGAAGGAGATCCCCATGTGAATTGCTGAAGAAAAGATGCTTTGTAATTTTAATAAATGTGTGTCTTTAAAAAAAACACACACACACATAAGAATCAGGTAATCACGAAGGAAGCTGTAAAGATTGGTTATTGGTTCCTTTTGTGTTGTGGTGCTTGACTTTCTTTAGACATGCTACTTTTTTTTCCTCTCAGGAACTATTTGTCTAAGCTTGACAGTCTTTCAAAATTGTACAAGTAGAAAATTTGACAAAAAGGATATCAAAGATGCTTTGTGAACATGGAATATTAAGAACTTAATCTTAATCATTTTTTCTTTAGAAGACAAAGATTTTAATCTCTCTCTCTCTCTCTCTCTCTCTCTCTCTCTCTCTCTCTCTCCCTCTCTCACTCTCTCTCTCTCTCACACCCTCTCTCCCACTCACACAGGAAGAGCCAAGGCTGGATCTCCTGATCAACAATGCTGGGATATTCCAGTGTCCTTATATGAAGACAGAGGATGGTTTTGAGATGCAGTTTGGCGTCAATCATTTAGGTCACTTTTTGCTCACAAATCTTCTCCTTGGTCTTCTAAAAAGTTCTGCTCCCAGCAGGATTGTAGTGGTATCCTCCAAGCTTTACAAATATGGAGAAATCAACTTTGATGACTTAAACAGTGAACTAAGTTATAACAAAAGCTTTGCCTATAGTCGAAGTAAGCTGGCCAACATATTGCTTACCAGGGAGTTAGCCCGACGCATACAAAACACAGGTGTCACCGTGAATGTATTACATCCTGGTGTTGTCAGAACAAATCTAGGTAGGTATATACATATTCCTTTCTTAGCCAAGCCCCTTTTCAATTTGGTGTCTTGGGCATTCTTCAAGTCTCCATCAGAAGGAGCCCAGACCATTGTTTATCTGTCCACTTCTCCTGAAGTAGAGGGTGTATCTGGGAAATACTTTGGAGACTGCAAGGAGGAGCAGTTGTTGCCCAAGGCCACAGATGACTTGGTTGCGAGAAAATTGTGGGATATCAGTGAAGTGATGGTGGGGTTATTAAAATAACCTGGAAGAAGCCCTTTATTGAAACAGTGGTCAAAGCTATTTTTGAGACTTCCGTTATTTTCCCAGCACTTTATCCCCTTGGTTTTTGAGACACTTATTTTGGGATTCCGAGCAGTCTGTGTCAATTCTTGATTCTTTCCACTTTTTTAAAAAAACAAAAATTTCCATATAAAGAAAACATAATATTTAATGAAAAGAGTTAGAGTATAAGAAAAATGTTAATATATTTCAAGAGCGATATATACATATATATATAAAAAAAAAACTTCCATGAAACTGGAAGGGAAAAAAAGGAAGAATGGCTATTTTCAACTTGTGTGCTCAGAGTTCAGTGCTACGTACCTGAATTAGCTGTGCATGGTGCTATATTTGACATGTGTTGCACCAATGTTCTATTAAAGAAACAAAACCAAACTAAGAGACCTATTTTCTATGTCTCATTCGGCGTGGCCTACATTTCTGCTTTCAGTAGGAACCCTCGTCAAAAACTGTAAAGAGAAAATCTGGCTTGTGATACCCCGTGCCAGCCTTTCCGCCCTGCCATGAAAAGCCTTCTCGTGCTCTCTGGTTGCACTGTGGTTAATCTTCTACGTTGCATCTGCATAGCATTTCCCCTTGTATTTGCCACCCTAGATTTCTTTCTGAAACATTTGTTTGTCTCCTCTAAAACTTCTAAAGACATTACAAGCAATGAGAGTGGAAAATGGACACCTGTGGTGCCTTTGCTTATTGGAATGCTTGTGGAGATGGTTTTGTTTGTGGTGATCTTTGCTGTTTGCCACCAATACGTGCTCTCCGTAAAGTTTTAAATTCTTCTGGATTCACTCTCTAATAAGAAAGCCCATTCAAAGTTGTTGAAGGCTGTTTCTGCATGTGAAAAATGTTACCACTGCCTTCTTTTTTTTTGCTGAGGGTGTATTTTAGTGCATTTGTTATAAATCCTGGGTTGCCCCATCTTTTTCCTTTTGGGAATATAACCTGTTTGGTCTACCTGTATTATTTCAGAAATACGGTTTCTCAAGCATTCGGCTCATATTGTGGATGCCATTCTCTCCTTATCTACAAATGCCAGAATCCAGAAGCAGTCTGGAGCAGAACCCGTTAAAGTTGGGTTAAGCTAAGCTTGAACTTTCCTAGAAATATTCCAAGTTCAAATTCACCCAGCCTTTCTGCCTATGCTTTCTAAGATTGGAGTGTTTATCCAGAATCAGTGAGCCATAAGGTGGCCAATTGCTTTCTCTTGACAAGTTATTAGGTTATATAAGTAACTTTTACTACAGTCTATGGAAATCATTTTCCTTTCCTTTTATCTTTCCATTCCCTTAGTTTTCTGTTTCTTAAAAAAAAAAAAGGATATTTATCAGTTGGGTCTGGTACCTTCGGGATAACTTTGAATAATATACAGTAATAAAATATGAATGGGAAGTAGAATTTAGTCCAAGTGCATTTAATTATCAACTGCATAAATAATTCTGCAGAAACTACCATTCATAAACCACAATGAATGCCACCTAATGCATAACTGTACAAGAGGGATGTTAAACATGATTGGAGGAAGTGGCCGTGGACTGTGGTTGAACTGGCATATCTCCTGGCTATGAAGCATTGCTGCAATGAAACTGAACGCATTCCAAAGATTTAAGCCTCAAAAGGAAAGGTGCTGGGTGCAAGTGATTCCTAGGGCTTTATCACAGTATGCAACCTGCCTTCCTCAGTCTTTGAAGTGAGGATTTGCTTTCTGTATGAATGAATCGGTTTAGAGGAGCAGAGATGAAATACACGTTTGCACACACAAAATCTATACATAAGTCTAGGTATAAGCACATTATCCAAAACACAGTTAAACTAGTACTGATTTGCATCAGTTAATCTCTGCCATGCAAAGTGGTTAGTATTTCACATAATTCATTTTCGCTTTAATTCATACAATGTACATTTCGTAAATACAGTTCCATCTGAAATAAAGTATTATCAACATGACAGTCTTGTTTCCTCATTTAAATGAGAAGCTTTCTACCTTTTCCAGTCAGCAGCCTTGTGTCTGAGAGACGGGGACAGTAAAAATGTCTTATGAGAAAGAATGATCTCGGGGATATTTCATACAAAATGTGAATGCTATAATAAAAAGACAGCTGAGTAATTTTTAAATTAAAAAAGCTATCAGGATTTTGGAATATCTAGTTTGAGGGGGGGAAAGTCCCCAAACAAAGAAAAAGGCATTATGTATATTTGTGTGTATGCCAGGGCGATCATACAGACATTTACAGGTGTGGTATGGACGGGGGGGGGGGAGGAAATTGATGAGGCCCTCGGACCAAAAGATGGCTCCAAAGAAACCCAGGGAAAGACATCTTGGAGCAGGGGTGTCAAACTTGTGGTGTCACATCGTGTGACTTATCACGACTTTCTCCTTTGCTAAACCAGGGGTGGGCATGGCCAGCGCGTGGGGCATCCGGCCCACGGGCTGCGAGTTTGACACCCTTGTCTTACAGGCACAGGGCTCTCTGATTTGGCCTATGTTTCTTTCAGATCATGTAGATTTAGGAGGTAGGGAAAGGGGTTGAGTTCTTCCCCCCCAAAAAACCCCTGGCTGTGGAGGTGTGTACTAGTGAAAGACGTTAAGATTGGATGCAAGATGCAATCATGCATCCACACCAAATAACAGGATTCTTTGCTGTCCCTATCAATGAAGTGGAAGTTTGATAGCGTAACAAGAAAAAACAACCAGATGTTTGATCTTCCATGGTCAAATTCAAAATGGCCGTGGGAGCGTAGCAACTTGCCAGGACAACTGGAACTGAGGAGATTACCATTACTAAATGCATCCATCTTCAAGTTGTCCCAGAACAACCTATATTTATCTTTTATATCAAGCAAAGAAGAAAAACACTTCCAATTTGGAAGAATAAGAAAGCTCTTGGATGCTTCCGCTATGGCAGGGGTGTCAAACGTCACGGCAGTATCGCATGACGTAGCGGGGCTTGCTTTCCCCCTTCGCTAAACCGGGTATGGGCATGGCCAGCGCGTGACGCATCTGGCCTGCAGGCCAGGAGTTTGGTAGCCCTGAGCTCTGGGATAGGGATGGGACAGAAGCCGCATCCTGAATCTCTCAAAAACTTAAATGGGATGATGGGAAGAAGAGGGAAATTGGTTGCATCCTTGTGTGCCAAAGAATTGTAACAGAAGACAAAAGTTTTAAAACGGGAGGGTCGGGGAGGAAAAATATGGCTGGCTGGTATGGGGACAATAAATAAAGGGGGAGCCGTTTCTTCTCATTAGATTAGAGCCAAAAAGAAAGAAGAAAAAAGGCAATCACTTTCAAGGGGAACAAGCCATCAGAATACTTACTCTACTCTCTCTCTTACGTAGTTGTCTATAAAGCCAGAAGGAAAAATACAAACAAATACAATGCTGAGATTGTTTTCATTTTCACTTTCTAACGGGAACAACCCAACTGTCAGCTGCTGTGCGAGACTTTTTTTTAATCCCAAGAGATTAGTAGTATCTGAAGCCAGAAAAAAGGATCTTGGGATGGGGAGATGGGAGCGGAATCTTCCTAAGAACCTCTAATTGCTTCTGTTTCCTATCTCTGTCATTGTGACTTCCTTGATTTTTTTTCTCCTTCGGGCTAAAGCTCGCATGATACCCCATCAAGTGGTAAGCATTTACAGACCTTTCAACAGGAAACATTTAAAAAAAAAAATCCTTGATAAAATCTTCCTGTAGCCATTTTTTGTGTCTGCCATGTCATGTCATCACCTGACTACTTCCTCTTTGCTCCTTTTTTTCATTAATTGCTGTCAGAAAGTCTACCCCACCTCGAACATTTGATCTCTTTTCTAACTGAAAAGCACCTTGAAAGCACATCCTTCAAAAACCCCTCCCTCCTATTACAGTGTAAAGTGATCCTGTTTTATCCTTTCCAACCTACTAACTTGCCTCCAAATTTCAATCCATTGTGCTGATAAAGGGGTTCAATTGGATGTTTTCCCATATTACGGTAATCTGGGATAACAACTTACTTTTGTAGAACTTTAGACCTGGAAAAAGCTTCATAAGCCTTTCCCGTGCTCAGGGCAAAATTAAAACATTTATTTACTTGCTTATACAATTTTGATGGGGCCCAACTCGATGAATCCGATGTATTGATGACAAAAACATTACAATGCATAAAAAGAGATTCTGGCTGTCTGGAAGAACAATTCAACCAATTATAAACCAGATGTAATTAAAGAGAGCTTCACAACCACCATACCACATGACCTATGAGGACAATCAGGTGTTTAATGGGTTCATGAACGTCATATGGGTGGGAGCTGCCCAAATCTCTTGGGGGGCGGGGGGGGGGCAGGTGCTGCAACAGAATAGGACTGCTTTTTGGTCCTGTACAATAAACCTGTTTAATTGATGGGGACCCAGAACACACTTGAAAAATCATATTTCTGTGGGTGGAATCTGAATTTATCTTTGTTGGTTTAGCAATTCACTGCTAACTCAGACTGTGATCAAGTGGACTAATTATATATACCAGTTTATTTATTATTACCTATCATATACAGGTAGTCGACTTACCGCAATTGAGCCCAATTTTTTTGTTGCTAAGTGAAACATTTGTTAAGTGAATTTTGCTCCATTTTATGACCTTTCTTGCCACAGTTGTCAAGTAGATCACTGCAGTTGTGAAATTAGTAACAACTAATTGTTAAGTGAATCTGGTTTTCCCATTGACTTTGCTTGTCAGAAGGTCACAAAAAAAGATCACGTGACCCTGGGACACTACAACGATCATAAATTTGAGTCAGTTCCCAAACGTCTGAATTTTTATCGTGTGACACTGGGGATGCTGCAACAGTTGTAAGTGTGAAAAATGGTCATAAGTCACTTTTCATTGCCGTAACTTTGAATGGTCACTAAGTGAACTGTTGTAAGTCAAGAGCTACTTGTATCTATGATTTTGATTTCTTTTTCCTAAAGGTAATATTTTTACATTTGGTATTTTTATCCTACGCCAAAGACATGTGAAGTAAACTTTGTATTTATTTCTGGATAGACGGACTATGCCACCAATGAGTAAGTCCCTTTGAATTCTGGGATTTATTTCTGAAGATGCAGACTGTGCCATTCATATCGCCAAATATGGCATTCTGAGTAGATTTCTGTAGACATCCTGGAACAAAGGTGTGTCAAAGTCACGGCCCGCAGGCTAGATGGAGGATGCTTAGATCTGGCCCTGGCTCATGCCTCTGCCAGCAAAAATGGAGCTTGGGGGTGGGGCTCCCCCAGCTCCATTTCCATTGGCAGAGGGTTGCAGGAAGCCGTCCCAGCCGAAAATGGAACTTTCGGGGTCAGTGCGCGGCCCCGAGCTCCGTTTTCGCTGGCAAAGGGTTGCAGGAGGCCGTCTCAGCTGAAAATGGAGCTTGGGAGCCTGTTTTTGCTGGCAGAGCGCTCGGGCTGCCACAGGCGCCCCCGACACGAGTGACGTCAAACTGCCCCCCCCGCCCCCGAAGTCAAACACAACCCCGATGCGGCCCTGAATGAAATCGAGTTTGACACCCCTGTTTTAGAACTACAAAAGTATTCATTGCATTTGACCTCAGGCCCAGATACACATCTGTATGGATTATTTCAGAATTATGTTTTTATTTGCGGAAGAATAGTTTACTCCCGTACTGAGATTTATAAAAGGGAATATATTCTGTGTGCTTCTCAAAAGGTAACTGGCTTTTTTCAAATACAAAACCTCATACCCTAAAGAGGCAATGCTTTTTGCAGAGAGTACTTTTGGCAGCTTAAAGAGTGAGATGTAGCAGAGTGAGAAGAGCTATTATAATTGGCAGCCAGACAAAAAGAAAGCCTTTTTTTAAAAAAAATGCCGCTTACACC
>JANHFL010000972.1:421488-434136 GCA_032468155.1 Oxyrhabdium leporinum
CCTACCCGTCCCCCCCCACCAGGTATGGCAAGCCGGTCAGGGCTTAGCAGCCGTTTTCGCACTCCCAGAGGCTTCAGGAAAGCCCCTGGACCTCGGGGAAGGTGAAAACACCACCCCCACCCCACCCCCATGGTGCAGGAGGCTGGGAAATCTGGGAAATCATACAATAGCCAGCAGATTGGGAGAGATGAATCTATATACCAATATCGGAGAAATGAGACTTTATTAAGTCAAAGCGTACAAACAATTGCACAATATCCCTGATTTCCCCATGGAAGCAAACTAAGGATCATCCAATGCAGATGACAGCGTTATATGGAAACAGAGATGCCAGACGTTCAAGATGGGTTTTTTAAAAAGTCCAATGGACAAGAGAAATTACTAATGATGCAAACAGAAAACTTGAAAAAACACCAAAAAGAAGTATGCTTCATTGATTGGAAAAGACATAGATCAGAGGTTCTCAACCTGTGGACCACAGATCCCTTGGGGGGGGGGGGGGGTTGCAATGTTATCATAGGAGGTCCGCAAAGGCATGAAGAAATGTTATGATTTAAGTCTTGGGGGTCCATGGCCACCAAAGCTATTTAAAGGGGGTCCATGGTGAAGAAAAGGTTGAGAACCACTGCCCTAGATTGTATCAACTATGTTGAGCTGTTAAATGTGCTGAAGGAAATAGGGATCCAGAACATCTCATGAAAAACTATGGACAGATCAAGAGGGCACATCCTGGACACAACATGGTGAAACAGACTAGCTACATCTCACTAGGAGACCAAGCTCTAGTCTATACTCTCTCATTATTTATGCAGCCCATATGTCAAATATATATTATGGAAAGATGAATTGGAAGAAGATGAACTAGCCCCATGCAAACAATGATATTCCCTATGACAAGGAACATTGAATTTGGGGTATAAGAAATGTCCAAAACCAGAGATTTGTAAGTTGTGGGCAATTTCTGGGAAATATTACTACGTGTGTTATATTAAATATTATACTGCCATCCAGAGTAAAACTTGTATATGACATTTACTGTAGAAAAATATAGCTTGTATGGACAAAATTCAAATGCATATCTAAGAAAGAAGCATTTCAAAAGATTATTTCTATTTAAACTGCAGTGGCAAAAAAAAAAAGATTAGGCATCTTACCTTACAAGAAATTAAGCAGGTGATTTTTGCCACAGATGGCAACATATTTAAATATTGCTCAAAACCAGAAGTGTATGTGATTAATCTGCATACACTTATTCCATGGGAACAAAAATATGGAATCTAGCCTTGATGAACAAATATATATACATACATACATACATACATTCCCCAAACACCTTCAGCCTTATTTGAATAAGCAATATAGCACTTATCAAACAATATACGTTGGTTCCTGTGTGATTCCTAATTGAATGTTGTGAATATAGGTAGTCCTCAAGTTACAACGGTTCATTTAATGACCGTTCAAATTTAAAAGGGCACTGAAAAGAAGTGACTTATGACCATTTTTCACACTTGCAAATGTTGCAGCATCCCCATGGTCACATGATCAAAATTCAGATGCTTGGCAACTGACTCATATTTATGACGGTTGCAGTGTCCCAGGATATTGTGGTCACCTTTTGTGACCTTCTGACGAGTAAAGTCAATGGGGAAGCCAGATTCACTTAACAACCGTTACTAACTTAAGAACTGCAGCCATCCACTTCACAACTGTGGCCAAAAAGGCCGTAAAATGGGGCAAAACTCACTTCACAAATGTCTCGCTTAGCCACAGAAATGTTGGGGTCAGTTGTGGTCGTAAGTCAAGGACTGCGTGTAATTTTTAGTTGCTAACAATAGCACTAAAATTATCAGTTATGCTTTGCCCTGCCTGACAATTTCTAGATTTGAGGTTTTCATTTTCCGTAGATCCTGTTTAAAAATGGTAGCAACACCTGATGTAACACAGCAGGTACAGCTGAATAATAAAGACACCCTCCAGTCACAATGGCCTCCTAGTGTAGACTGTACCTGTGCAGTTTCCTTGGGACCACAACAGATGCTGTAATCTAGTCAAGCACTAACCAGGGCTGACATCCTGCGATCGGCCAAGATACATTAAGAATTGTCTCTATCTCATCAGAAAAGCTTTATGGGCCACAATCAGGGGTGGGCTGCTGGGGGTTCACAGGTCTTCGGGCGGACCCTTAGCCAAGATTCTGCGGGGATCGCCGAACCCCCAAATCCCACTCCTGGCTGGCCCTGCCCCTCCCACTCCGCCCCATCTCCACGTGATCGACTGTGGATGCAGGTAAGTGCAGGGTGCGCTCGGAGGGTCAGGGAGGGAGAAAAATGGGATTCCTGGAAGTTCGGGGAGGCTGGAAATGGGTCGTTTCCAGCATCCCTAGAGCGTTTGGCACCCGGGGGGAGGCCGTAGTCGCCCTCCCAGAGGCTCCAGGAAAGCCTCTGGACCTCTGGGAAGGTGAAAACGCTCCCCCACCACCATGGTGCAGGAGGCCGACTAGGCCATGCCCACCATGGCCACGCCCACCCAGCAACCAGCAGCGAACCCATTGCTGAGGTTTTTGAAGCCCACCCCTGGCCACAATCATATCTGGTGAAGAAGCTAGTCACCCTCAAACTATAATGACAAGGCCCTTTCCTGACAAGGGGCTCCATGCCACATCAGTCAAGGGTCATTCTGTGACTCCATATTTTCTTCAACAGATTTTCTATGGTAAGGAAAAAAATTGGCTACCGACAGACTTCTACACCCTATTAAATCTATGAATTGTGTATGATTTTGGTAATACTTGCCACCTAAGAAATCCACCACTGATTTCGCTGAGGCCGGCTTTCAGATACTTGGGCAAATTGTTTGCGATTGTGTTGGGATTATTATCGATGGAAAATAATTATTTAAGTTATTGATATGAAACAAGTAAGGAAACACAGATCCGGAAACTGAAGGGAAACAATTTCTTTTTCCAATCCTTTAACATTTTGTACATTGCTTCTTTGGTCAGCCTTTGGTGTTTTAGGTTTGTTTGTTTTTTTAACTTCTCTGTGTAAAAACTTTTAATTTTATTAGCCTGCAAGAGGCAGCTGAGTTTACAGAATGCTCTGCTGCCCTCTGGTGGGGAAAGGCTGATTTTCCTTTATATTCTAGAATGAAAGAGTGGAGAAAATACATATATACGGTGGCACTGCCTGACCTCAATTTTGCTCGACATGAAGATTTCCAGCTTAATCTTACAACACAGTAGAAAAGCCAGTCCTATCTTCCCATTGTTCTGTTCTGATAAAGATCCTCAGACATATTCATTATATCTCTATCTTGAGGATGAATTAATTCTAATGTATACGTGGAATATTACTGATAAACCACATAGATGTTACTCTTTTTTCTTCATATACGGACTAGTGATCAGGAAAGCTCTGTTCCCTGCTTCTATATAATTTTGATGTCTTTTTCACAGATGTTCTACTAACCTGGCTTTAACTCTGTACCTTAATGTAATATATTGGCAATAATACATCATAGATTTACAAAGCAGTCTTTTGCACACTTTTGAACCTCACAGAACATTAAAAAAAAAAACAACCAACACAAAGCATTGGGACAAAGAGGGCAGGATTTCAGAAACAGAGGATAGTTACTCCAGATGCACTTGAAACAAACTACCATGCTAAAATTAGGCTCTTGTACGGTATGCAATACTCCTCACCCTGTTAAAACGGGGCAAACAAACACTTTTTCTCTGAATTACGCCCAACTTTTTGCTCTCTAAAAGAGTCTCACTAAGCAATATTGCTTCAAAAAGAAGTAATTCGGTTCATTCTCTCCCAAATCTTCTAAAAAGTAATTGTACAGGAATGATTAAATGTATTCCACACTTGCTTTCTCCCAAGTGTGGCACTGGGGTGATCGGTAGCCGTTCACAGTTTATAGCCAACTTGTGACATAAAAATAAAATGCTATTCTGCAGAACTGAAAGCTCAAATAATCTGTGAACAAAACATTTTACATACGTGCAGGCTTGCTGAAAACTCAACTCGGGGCTTCCCTGTTCTACAAAATTTCACTAAGGATTTAAAGCTGAAACACAACCCTGAAATTCCAGGTCCTTTTTTTTTATATCAACACATAAGTTAAAAACACTGAATATCCAGTATGACTGCCTGGCCCACTAATGTTGCTGCATTTAAAGAGTTTCAGTCACTTGCTGCACTTCGTTATTTTAATTTTGACTGACAGCAGGTTGGATATGAAATGTAAGACATTTTTTCAACATTGTAATGTGCACATATCCCAAGGAATCCCTATTTCTTACGAACAGCAATGTGCCGCATGCTGTAGAGATTCTGGTGGGAAACAGACCTGCAGGCAATGAAATCAAGCAAACTCTAATAAAGGAGAATATCTGTACCTCAGGTTTGACATGAGGGATCCTTGGTGCTCTCTCAGCTGGGTTATTTTCTTGCAGACATTTCATTACCCAAACTAGGCAACATCATCAGTTCTATTAAGGAGTGAGGCTTGTTCTCAATTTGTATTCTAGTGGCGTGCTTGTCAGTGTTGGTGGGGATGGTCAACCAAAGTATTTCTAAGACCAAGCGCCTTGATTGGACCCACCAACACTGACAGGCAGGCCACTAGACTATAACCTGACATCAAACTGCATTCCTTACTAACACTGGTGATGTTATCTAGTTTGGGTAGTGAAACATCTGCAAGAAAAACAACCCAGCTCGGAGAGCACCAACGACCCCCTCAAGTAAAGTCTGTCATAAAACTCTACAGGATAAGATTGTATGCTGGAGAAAGAAAATCAGAAGACTGACTGGCCTATTAAAAAAAACCCCCTCAAAAAACAAAATCTGACTCCACAGATAATCAGATCAAGTCAGTTCTGTAAATCTATGCACAGGTACTTCCCCTCTATATTAAAAAAAAACAACTTATCAACCTTCAGCTCTGGCTCTTTTTGATAGAAAGGTCTCGGCTTACATCTAACTTTAAAGCTTTCAAGTAAGGGGAGAACATCACAGTGTCTTAAGAAAAATGAAAATGTGTTTCTGTCAACCACGAAGCTGGCCTGCCCGAAGCCATCTGGAAGTCTCGGTGCTACCACCCTGGAGATGAGGGATAGGGAGGGTGGATTAGAGATAGTTGGGGTTGTGTAGTCAAAATAAAATACTTTCTCTTGGGAACTAAGGAGGTTCTCACACCTGGTTGGAGGAAGGAGGAGTGATGTCACCGGACCATCAGACAGCGCCTTGATTGGACCATTGACTAATTGTTTGGGGTTGAGAGAAAACTTTTACTTTTAATTAGGTGAAAAAACGTGGGACTTTTCAGAGTCGGTTTTCACCAGATATATGCCAATATGATATTTCCAATAAAGCTATTCCTTGAGGAATCCACCTGCCTCGGAGTTTTGCTTGCAATGGATCTATTACTTGGAACCCTGACAGTTTCTTGATATCACTAAGGCCCATTAAAGTATGAGTGAGTTTCTATATGCACTTCCCCCACCATTTAAAAACTAAACTACTTTATTGATTGACGCATCTATTCACCTTTGAAACAAACTATTCGTTTAGTTTTGAATGCGGACCCTTCCAGTCAAATGTTCACGAAAGCACAGAATTAAAGTTGTTTTTAAAGGCAGGCAAACTTAATTACAGAATAAATTGCATTGTCATTGTTTTTTGGCCATGTGCTCCTGTTTCTTGTACGCAGCTGTTTAAAAACAAAGATCAGAATAAACCATTACTCAAAGAACAGTAAAGCTGAAGGAGCCCATTTAGCAATGCACTCTGAACCATAACGAACAGCAATGAAACGAACAATAATGAGATTCTAAAATTTCTGGGTTACTTGTAGTTGTAGAGGTGCAACTGAAAAGTTTTCACTTCATCGTCCCGCTCTTTTTCATTTCAAAAAGCTCTGCGTTGGGTCAATCTTCACATCAGATATTGCAACGCTAATTGTCACAAAGTCTGTAATTGAGAAACATCAGCTAAGATGAGGTCACGACAAGCAGTGTTTGCAGACAAAAGTCTGACTCTTGTTTCAGTGACAAGTTAAATAATGCTCCAGCTTGAGCCAAATAGAAAACATAAGATTTCTTACCTGCATCGGGAAAAGAACATTGACAGTGAGCAGCATTAAGATACATTGGAGGTGGCATTTGTTGAAGCAGCTGGAGAAACGGAAGGAAGCAGGTGATTGGCAGATCAATCAGGATCGGAAGTAAAGATGGAGATTTGATAACGAATAAAGGAAGGGGAGGAAGCTGGAAAATAACAAAAACTCACTATAAGAGCTTAGAAGCAAAAGTTATGAGAGTACAGTCAAGGAAAGTAAAAAATTAGTCAAGAGGTTTTTTAAAAGGTAGGATTTGTTACTATAGCCCAATCTTTGAACGATCTTGCTTTAGCTACAGCATTTAGCTGAATTTAGCTGAACTCTTTCCTGGATCCTTATCTTTAAACATATACATGGCTTCAGCTCAGTTCTAAAAATGAAAGCTTTCAATAGCTCAATTTTCAAACGTGCTTATGGAAGTACATTGTTAGATTCCATCCAGAGGCACGTTTCGTTTGTTTATTTTATCGCAAAACATAGAACTGGTCCCTTATTTCAGTTCTCTATCTCAACACTCAAGAGCGTCATCTCATTACAAATTTCCATAGATGAAATACCAAAGCCCTTACATTATTTAGCTGAATGTGATCTCGAAAAGGCAAGACAACAACAATAACCAAAAAAAAAAATGATTTCAGCTGTTGGAACAGTATGTTAGATGTTTTGGAGTATAAAAGGGTATTATATCATTTCTAGAGATCCGAAGCCAAGAAAAGCTGATCTAAGGGTGATGGAAATTGAGAGTTTGTGTCAATTATAGGTATGTGTGTGTGTAAAAATATATTTCCAAAAAAAATAAACAGTGTCTTGCAAAATCAGTAATTTGGAACTGTAATCTGGCTGCTTGGAGTCTGTATCAAAGGACCCTGACGTAAAGGATTTGGTGTCATTTCAATTTTTAAATTTTGTGTCAAAATGGTTGAATATTTTGAAAGCTTTTTCAAACAGCGTCTCTTCTTAAAAGTCTTAGTGTTAAAACACATGGTTGCCCAAAGATCATTGCTTTTCTAGGCCAGACTGCATATCTGTGTGTGTGTGTGTGTGTCTGTATGTGTTTTCATATAGCAATCGCACTTAGACTTTTATACTGCTTCACAGTGTTTTACAGCCCTCTCTAAGTGGTTTACAGAGACAGCATATTACCCCTAGGGGTGGGCTGCTGGGGGTTCGCAGGGGTTTGGGCAGAGATTCTGCAGGATTCGCTGAACCCCCAAATCCCACTCCTGGCTGGAAATGGGGACGTTTCCAGCCTCCAGAGAGCCTCCGGAGCCAGGGGGAGGCCGTTTTCGCCCTCCCGGAGCCTTGAGGAAAGCCTCCAGACCACGGGGAAGGAGAAAATGCCCCCCCACCACGGTGCAGAAGGCTGACTAGGCCATGCCCACCATGGCCACGCCCACCCAGCAACCGGGTAGCGAACCCATTGCTGAAGTTTTTGAATCCCACCCCTGATTACCCCCAATAATCTGGGTCCTCATTTTACTGACTTCAGAAGGATGGAAGGCTAAGTCAACCTTGATCTGGTGATATATTTAAGTATATGAACATAAGAAAGTATGTGCTCTTTGTCACTACGGCTATTTTATGTGGAAATCAGTTCGGACAATTCCTTTTCTATTGTGGTCATTAACAGATGGCCCTTCTGCAAAATAGGGGTGAATCTAAACTCTAATCTTTCCAAAATAGAACACACTAACTTCTAGAAGTGGAACAAATTTATCTCAAGCACATAATAATGAAATAAATTGATAGCACTCTCTCCTTTTCCTGTTTCCGTTTCTTTCTCCCTTTGCAAACAACATATCTGAGCATTCGTAATGGACCGAAGGGATCTAATTGCAGTAGTCTCCCTGTTTTAAGAATCCCAGTGCTGATCTTTAGGCATAATAAATTACAGAACTGACTGATATTCTAATCATCATTTAACAAGACAGTTTTCTTTCTGCCTCTAGTCATGACTGTTCACTGTCTGGGCAATAAGAATATGATAGAAAGAGATGATAACTTTCTAAAGAAAATGTATATTTTTAGGTTGCAGGAACACAATATACTAATTAAAGACACCTCTGGAGTAAACAACGTTCCCACAGTAGAGAATAAACAGCAGTTTAAAAACTAGGCAGCCGAGCTTTTTATGCAGCTGCTGATCCCCTACTAGAAAATCAGGGAGGGAAGATAGATCAGAATTTGTCTCTGTTTCATCCATGCGAAATAAAGTCTGCTCCCTGATAAAGAACTTGCTCAGAAAGTTGGAGATCAAGATCTAGAGAGACAGGAGAAATAAGAGTTCTCTACCTCTGCACATCTCCACCACTGCAAATAAACGAATAATTAAGGCTTAATTTGGGCTGCTCAAGAGGAATGCAATCAAGGCCAGAAGTGAAAAATTGTCAAATGATTCAAAATGCAGATTGTGCAAAGAAGCAGGGGTGGCAGGGGGAGGGGAAACAGTAGATTATATACTTATCTGATGCAAGAAGATTGCACAAACTGATTATAAGCAATGACGTAACACAGTCACCGAAATAATTCACTGGAACATCTGTAAAATTGTCATGCACCATTAATGAAAAATTGGTGGGAATATATCGATGAAAAAGTAGTAGAAAATGAGCAAGCTAAAATATTGTGAGTTTTCCAATATACAGATTGATACAATATACAGATCTTGGCTCATAATAGACCAAATATAACTGTGGTTGAAAAGAAGAAAGTGTGGATATTTGATGTGGCAATACCAGAGAATAATAGAAGACAAAGCATTGGATTGGATAAAGTATTAATCAGAAAGTGTCAATTTATAAAAATCGTTGAAAGAAATAAAATAGTAATGGTGGTCCCTCCGTTCAGACTCTTGAACAGCATTTAGAAAATATGCGCATTGACAAAATTTCCATTTGTCAACTGCAAAAGGCCACACTGCTTGGATTCACATTATGACATCCTGGGAAGAACTCTGTGTTTGAAGGCCAACAGCAGCTAAACAATTGGTAGCTGTGACTTCACATTGTTATGAACAGATAATAATAACCATCTGTCAATTACATTTCATTTACTGACCGTTCAAAGTTACAACAGCACTGAAAAATGTGACTTAGTTATAACCACTTTTCAAAGTTACGACCTTTATAGCATCTCCTTGATCATGTGATCAAAATTCAGGTGCTTGGCAACTGGTCCATGTTTATGACCGTTGCTATGTCCCAAGGTCAAGTGATCCCCTTTTGCAACCTTCTGACAAGCAAAGTCAATGGGGGAGCCAGATTCACTTAACAACTGGGTTACTAGCGGAACAACTGCAGTGATTCACTTAACAACCGTGGCAAAAAAGGTCGTAAAATGGGGCAAAACTCACTTAACGAATGTCTCACTTAACAACATAAGTGTTGGATGCAATTGTGGTCGTAAGTCGAGGACTACCTGTTCTTAAAAATGGCTGATAAGAAAGACAAAAGAAGTCTAGCTAGTGAACACTGCAGTACCTGGAGACAGCAGAATAAAGAGAAAGAGCTGGAGAAAATTACAAAATTACAAATCTGCAAATAGTAGTAAAACAACCGTGGCAAAAGAAAGCAACATCTGCTTCTCCCGAGTCCTGGGGAAGTACTTGATAGACAGATAGGAATACCAGGCCTAATCTAAACATCGGGATGACTCTGCGACCAACCATAATAACAATTGTTCTGTTCCCCAGAGCACTTGCTGCTCTGGCAGGACAGGGTTAATTTCTTTCTATTTAGCTAGCTTACGGATAAGTTTGGCAGCCCTGACCTTGCTGGTTAAAGTAGGCGCAGCAGGTGCCTTCGTGTTCAGGGATTAGTATGTATTTCTCCTTCCCTGTCTCATCACCTCCTGTATCAGGTATTGATGGGAAGAGAAGGCCATGCCGGTCTCCAGCCGCCATTCAGAGAAGCCGTTCACGGGTCTTCAGCTGAAATCTCAACCCATCTGAGGTGTCCACGGGTGGGCAGCATATCCTTACACATCTTGGGGCAGTTTAGGCCCAGTATGTGTGTGTGTGTGTGCGTGTGCGTCTGTGTGTGCATGCAAGGCCAGTTATATTTTTGGCCTAGACTGTAAATAGGTCACGTTATAGTTAGCAGCACATGGTCTCTGTTATGGAGCATGGCTACTAGTTATTACATATTCCTGTTGTGATCATATGCCATTCTTTATTTCCTTCTAGTTTTACCAGATCTTTTACTGGATGGCAAGAAAGGTTAATTGTTGGATAGCTTTCCATAGAGCCACAGGGTTACAGGTTAGAGAATCCAGGACAATAATACTGTAGAAATAAATCAGCTCAGCTGCCACATGGAGTTGATATCTTAGAGCCGTTGAAGTCCAGAGCTCCTTCTAAAAATCCTATTTCAAAAAAACCCCTATATTTGGGCCTTTTTATGGACGTGCCCAGTATTTTCTAGAAAGCTGAACCTTCTAGGTACCTTCCCCCACAGTTTATGAATATTGACTTCTTGAATTTTTAAGCTTTTTATTTTAAAAATAAATAAAAAAATAAAAATGTAAAGATAAAAATTAAAAGCGAACACACTTTATTTGTTTAAATGTAATTTGAATTAGTGTTTAAATATTTTCTAATGTTTATATGCATTTATGTCGGACATAGTTATTAATCAGTTTGCTCAATGTCAAGTGTATCAGGCATTGCTGATGGCTAATAGGCAACCCACTGGAGGATGAATCAATGCATGTTTTTTGATGTCCTGATGACATTATGAAATGCTGTAGTGGCATTGCCAAAATAAATGCAGGAACAGAAAGAACATCTGGGTTGCCACAGAATTGGTTCTTCTATGCCAGGGGTGTCAAACTCGCATTGTCAAGGCAGCATCACGTGACATATAGGGACTTTTTTCCCCCCTTCGCTAAACCAGGTGTAGGCGTGACCAGAGCATGACACATCCAGGCCGTGGTACCGCGAGTTTGACAGTCCTCCTCTATGCAAATTATGACATGGTCTGTTGTTGCTACTAAGAAGCTGCTTTTGGTTGGGTAGCTGATTGTAAGCTAGTACAGACCCAGCAGGAAGGAAACTACCTTTGTCCATGATGCTCTGAAAATGACTGACAGCATCTGAACGGTTTTAGCTGAAAACTGTAGGAGCCCTAAAATAACACAATTCATATACCAAAGAAAGCACCCATCAGAAACCCATACACTTCCATTCTTCTAGAAAGCAATTCAGTACTTTGCTTTCAAATTAAATGTGTATTTCCTTTTTCCTTTTTTTCGGATTTTGCAGAATATCTTTCATGAATCATTTTCAGGCTCTAAAGAATCGGTGACTGCATATTGTAATAAGGGATAGTTTCTACGACTTACTGTTATTTCTGAACAGAATGTTGTTTACTTTTCCAGAGTCCCTTTTTTTCTTACTTTTAAAGAGGAGACTACAACCTCCCCCGTCCACCTTAAACTTGCTCAACACTCAGCAGTTCTCAAACGTTTTGATCTAAGGACTCCTTTACATTCTTAAAAATGATTGATGAACCTAAAGAGCTTTGGTTTATGTAAGTTATTTATAGCAATATTTACTGTATTACAAATTAAAACTGAGAAATGCTAAAATATTTATTTGACTTTGTGGACCTCCCTGAAAGGGTCTCAGAGACCCCAGTGGTCCCCAGACCATATTTTGAGAACTGCTGCTCTAAATGATACTATTCTGCTCTCAAATAGCACTTACTTTTTGTTGCGTTGTGTTCTACTCCCTCAATTCTTCGAGTCACAGATGGTCAGACTTCTTAACTGTTCCCTTGAATGCCTACATTCTTCATAGTGTTGTCTAAAACATTGCCTCTTCATTATTACCATTGGCAAGGAATTGTGGGGGTTGCAGTCCAAAATATCTGGAAAGCATCAATGTTATCTATTTACATGATTTATCCCTGTCTCCATTCAGAGGGACTTACAAATAATTAAAAAAACAAAGCAACAATAATAAACTGAAGTAATAACAATCTGAAAACATTAACGAATGCAGGCACTGAAGGTCTCCATCATGTATGCATTGTCATAGGACCAGCCTTAGGGGGCAGTTTCCTTCGCTGAGATTCAGATAGCCTCAACCCTGTTGGCTTTTTCTTCAGACTTTGGGGCAAGTTGTTGTTAATAAAGCCCAACATATGTAGTTTAACTGGATTATAATTTTTAGGGACTTGTATTGTGAGATGCAAAGATTGGTAAAGAGCTACAGTATATAAGGTCTATAAATAAATAAAATCCTCCCAAAGAACCAGGTTTTTATTAGCTTAAAGGCCAAAAAAGTTAGAACCATATTTGGAGGTAGTCTGCTACAACTGAGCGAAGGCTAAGGAACTGGTGAGTAGACCAATTCCTTGCAACCTCATCAGATAAGAGGATGGGAGATTGCCAACATTTATCCAGACAGCTGCTCACGATGAAAAGACCACAGGATAGTTGTGGCGTCTCCTTTCGTGGACCCCCGAGGGGGTGGAGAGACGTTGGTCCCGGGATTCGTCTAGGGATGAATTTGGT
>JANHFL010000972.1:443616-465104 GCA_032468155.1 Oxyrhabdium leporinum
TGCAGACTACAACCAAGGTACAACTCCCCCCCCCCCCAAGAAAAAAAAGAGGTAATGTTGTGAAATGTTACTTCCTTATTTCTGGAAATCAACTGTATAAAAGCTCTGCTGTTCAGGATTCATCTCCCAAATTGGACTGGGACCCTTTTGCTGAAGCACTTCAATAAAACTTTTGTGAAAGTCTGTGTCTTGTGTCTGGCTCTGATTGGCTTCTGTGCCAGGGTGAACCAATTTTTGGACAACCCAATTATATTGTAAGGGACCCCCTTATCAACATCTCCCTTTCTAGCCCATCTAACCCCATGATTTCATTATCAAGTGAAGACAAGAGTTCTGCTGGTATAACAGCTACCATACTGCCTGACTTGGCCTTGGCCTGGTGAGCAGTGAAACTGAATAGAAGGAGTCTTCGGTGATTATGACAAAAGTCTAGAGATGCACAATGGCAACATTTATCCAAAATCTAGGCAGCAGCGGTCAGAAGAAGCAACCTTAGATCTTTTATCTGACAGCTTTTGTTGAGAACCACCCAGGGAAATTATTTGGGGCTGTGAGAAGGTACCCCACCCTATTCAAATAATTATATGCAGAAACGCCTACCCCTATTTAATCCACATTCTTAGAACATCAATATCAAAATGTCCATAGTAAATCGAGTTAATAGAGGATATTTTGCTTATTCTGATATTCATTAATCAAATTCTAACAGTTGGCTATAACTACAGGTATGCAACTGAGAGGAGAACCCTTAGAGCTACTGGATATGAGCTGCAAAAATCTAGACAACTGCTCAGTGGCAGGAAAGAGATATAGTTTCTGTATTGTTTTGTTGTCACCTGATGGTTGTCCATGACCATCCAATTATGGTCATAAAATGGTCACCATGTGATCAGACCTGACATGATAGTCCTAAGTAATTTGCCTCAAAGCTCACTGCATAACATGCCCCTTTGCTTTAAAATGAATGGTTTTCCAATTCTCTATCCTAAACAAAGCAGCTGAGAATGACACATAAAAGAGTGCAGACAACACATTTATGAAAGTTAGCTTTTCTCCATCTAAAACATCTAGTTCAAAACCATGCCAAAACTCCAATGTACGAGCTAGCAAATACAAGCACATTCTACCTGCACATCAAATACAAAGCAGCTGCACTGTACCATTGACAAGTTATTCTTTGAAACTGATAAAGAGAGTTGCTACTTCAGCTATGCTTCTTAAGATTTGATAAGATTTTTAAGCGTATGCATTTCGCTCTTATTGGCAATGTGTGGCACCTTTCCCCCTCCGATAGCATGCATACCAAGCACAAGCTGATATGCATGAGTCCATAATCCAGGCCAAGGCTTGTGCATCTATTCTTATCTTGCCCTATTTGGACATAGCCTGTGGCAAACAAAGGACCATTAATTATCCCAATAAATTCTATGAAAGATGAGGTGGCTCTTGGCAGGAACACAAGAAAGTTCTGCACTAGGACACACTATAGATATAGGATTCTGTATCGGCCTTACGAGGTAGTTCTATTTTATTGAAAGGTTATATTTTCTAACCATTCCCCTGGCTGTGGCTCTTTCTCCCATCTTCTAAGGTCATTCTCCCCTACCATTACACCCTATTGATATGGAACATTCTGGGAGAATGGGTGACTATGGAAATCCAATATTCAGTGGTTTCTATAATTACATTGAAGGGGAGGTATTCCCCTGGTATCTACAGACATAGGGAGGCCAAGTTTCCCCTGCCCCATGCCTTCAACAAACCTAGTTTCATAGACAGTGACCTAATGTCAGCTTTACCAGGTAAACCAGACAGGAAATATGACTATATAAGCTAATTCTACTTTACCATAAAGCCTCATTAACAGAATCTTGCAAATTTGAAAGTATAATTCTCCCGTCATCTCCTTTACAACCCGAGACGTTATGAGAGTGTCCCTTATGAGCTTCTTGCCCTGCTCACTACCCAGTTGGGGGCTATGCGGTCTCTTATCTGACTGCTCCCTAGGCAGCATCTCTGCCCTGTCTCCCAAGGTCTTTTGCACATACCATTATGCTCAATATGAGTGGTAGCAGAGAACTATCATGAAAGGAAAGAGAAGTGGAAGAAGGGAGGACCGGTTGTGGCTGCTGCTACTATAAACTCCCAGAAATGGATTAAGGAGGGACCACACCATGTGGTGAAAGTGGAGCCTCAAAAGTGGTGCTGGCTTGCCTGACACTGTTGGCTATCTTCTTCCTCTTCTCCTTAAGCTTTTCACAAGGCTAGGACTGCAGTGGTAAGGCAGAAGAACAGGTCATGTGTTGTCCTTCTTCCTTTCTTCTGCCTGCCCTTAACTGCTACAGCTTAGAAGAAGGGACTCCAGGCCTGGGTGCGGAGAGCCCAAGTAACGTCCCTGCCTGTCCAATGTTCAGAACCTCTCTTCCTTAGAGCCTTCCCCAATTCTATTTTATTCTAACAAATCAATCATGGTTTTTATTCATTCTTTTTCCATGTATACGGATGAATACAAGCATGCTTAAAGCATGTACTTAAAACAGATCTTTTTCTAAGCAGGACCTCACCAATCGCTATAGTCATTCATTCTTAAATAGCCCGATTACTTTTCCCATACTGTCTTGTGATAAAACTGTATTTTTGCCCTTGAATCACAGTCATTTAAAACGTTGCATGATTTTCACTAAAACTAATCTCATTCTTCCATTAACCCCATTCACTGGAGCCTAACCCAGAGCCATGGGGGCACAGTGACTAGAATACTGTATTGCAAGCTAATTCTGCTGACTGCCAGGGGTTCAATTCTCACCAGGCTCAAGGTTGACTTAGCCTTCCATCCTTCTGAGGTTGGTAAAATGAGGGCCCAGATTGTTGGGGGCAGTAGGCTGACTCTGTAAACTACTTAGAGAAGGCTGTAAAGCACTGTGAAGCGGCGTATAAGTCTAAGTACTATTGCAATTGCTATGACTAACCTATGGGGTCCTCCTTTCCTACCTGCCCCAAACAGTCTAAAGAACATCATCTCATACCTTTTGATATATTATTTGAGCCTTCTCATTTGTAATTAATTAACTTCCCCGCATATACATCAACTCCCCTCCACAAGGTCGGATCACCTTCATTAAGATCCTTCTTTCTTTTAACAGATAATTAATGTCATTTAATAATTTATGATCTAAATAATCTACCATTTATTCCTCTTACATTCCAAATTGCAATCTTCTGTACGACATGCCTCTCAGTAGACAAGACACATCAACTTAAGCAAAGGTAGGGTTTGACAGCAGCCTTGCTTTTACTGGCCGTCCTTATGCACAGGTAACCAGAGCACTCTCAAAACATATTCCAGGTTTTATTCCACAATATGTCTGAGCAAGAGGAAGAGGAATTTGATCAACACACCTGTCTTGATAGACAAGCCCAACTGGCTTTAAAAAAAATGTGCCCCTTAAGTTGCTCATGGTTCCCCTCTGTGGTTGCAACCAACAGTTTGATCATGTCTGTCCAAATGAGTAATGACTGGCGAGTGATCTGCTGTTCTGTTTACAATTCCATTGTCCTACAGAATAGTTATGGAATTCTAGATAAGCTTCTAAACATCCTAGAATGCACAGGTTAAAGCTATTACCCAAATTGTGTTAGCTTTACAAATGATGATGATGATGACTCCATAGACTGAATATGAAAATTTACCCTACGGCAACAGAGCCAGGACTAGAACACAAATAGTTCAAATACCATAGGAATGTATGTGTTTTCTGGGCCGTGCAGTATTCATAAACATGACATTGGAGCCCGTTTGTGTGTCCAATTTCTAGTCCAGAGCTGAAGCTAACCCCCACTCATCCCACGGCTGGGACACACAGCCAGCTTTATTGGTTTTCCACATCCAAAAATGTGGACGTTCACTCTTGAGTGTGAGACTGCACTTAATCAGTGTAGTACATGAGTCACACAACTGGCTCACGATCAGGTGGCGAGTCCAATTTAACGTTCTGATTCTAGACTCAACATTCCTCACTGGGTTTGGAGATCAGAGTATTTCATCAGTCATTGATTACCAAAAACCTCATCCTTTTGGAAGATGAGAGAAAAAGAGCCTGGGCAAACTAATCAGTCTGAGAGCCTGAGGCATAAAATGATTTTGGTGTTGGCACTTAGTTCCTGGAAAGCCAATTCAGACAGTTTTCATAGCTCATTGTATAAGTATGCTGTACATCCTTTGTCCCTTATAATGGTAACCACCTGCCCTCAAGGGGGGGGGGAGGAGAGAAGATCTCCAGCACAATTCCCCACAATTCCCAAGGGGTAAAATATATCCACTCTATAAATGCATCAGACATAGGGCATCTCTAGTACCTCTGGACATTGCATATTTTTGTATTCAAGAGGATATTGGAAACAAACAACAAGTAAAGCACATGTGCAAAAGTTGCAACCCATAGCATCCCTCCAGGTCCAGGTTTCTCTTTGGACATGAGATTTATGTGCATCTGCAGAGGAGATGAGAGAAGCATTTTGTGATTTTATTTTTGTACTTGACAGGGAAGCAAATGAGATCTGAGGGGACAGGTAGTCCTTGAAGGTAAGCATGTATGTTATGCCAGGGAGAGATTAACGCTTCATTGGAAAAGAACTGCATTAATATATAAAACAGTATTAATATTTAATTAATATTATTTATTAGATTTTTTTATCCCATCTTTATTATTTTTTATAAATAACTCAAGGCAGCAAACAAATACTGTACTCCTTCCTCCTCCTAGTTTCCCCTCTGAGGTGGGTTGGGCTGACAGAGAGGCTGTCATTTCAGCCAACTTTCATGCCTAAGGTGGGACTAGAACTCACAGCCTCCTGTTGATTGGCCCAAAGCCATCCAACCGGCTTTCATGGCTAAGGCAGAACTACAACTCACAATCTCTTGCTTTCTAGTTTAGCGCCTTAACCACCAGAACAAACTGGCATCCCCAGGCCACTTTTAAAGTCTCTTTATGTGACCCCGGTGCGTGTTGCTGCACAACCTCTGACAACGGCTGAGGTGGCCCTTAATTCAGTGGAAGTTGGGAAGGTCAAGTAGGCCTTTGAGACCCCAATCGATATAAAGCGTAGAGTGAAGGCTGTTCTTCACTTAACTCCCACTTGCCAACATCCAGTCTGTAAGTTGTCAGGATTTAAGGATTTGCCAAGCAGCCTTAGCATAAACCAAAGAATACAATTGTTTTATCTATTCCTTAGAGGGGGGAAAGATAATTTTGGAGCAAATATTATTAAAATCCAGTCAAACAGTAGATGTGATTTATCTTGGCACGAGAAGTAGAAACAGTACAGGGAAAGATACACTAACCTCCAAATCTGGCTCAGGTTTGATAAGTAAGTATAGTGTCCAAGCATTTGGTTCTCTTTTGTACATTTTCCTTATTATTATAAAATAAAAACTGCTCTTTGCAAGTTTCCTGAATTTTTTTAGGCTAGAAACATCAGAATTGCTGGGAAAGAGATCAGCTTTGACTCTGCGTGGATTTCAATAAATTAGTAATGTAGAAAAGGCTCAGGAGACCCACCTAATGGCATATTTTGTTATGTGTAACCTTCATGTAGATTTAGATGTTCCAGAAGTCGGTTCCAATGTTTATAGCTCATTAAATGGCATGGTCTGAATTGTACATACTTTCTCATCAGAAGCGCTGGAGTTTCTTTTCCTCCAAAGAAACATTCCCTTTCTTTGGAATTTAAATGCTGGACAGATGAAAGACTAAAAATGCTTGCTTGGTTACAAAACCACCAGGAAATAATGAAAATGAAAATAATGAAGTAGAGAGGGACGGTCAGCCTTTGGTCAAATCTTCACTGGAGAACATGCACTGAAATACAAAGGGGACTAGAGCAAGGGTCCCCAACCTCCGGCTCACAGCCCACTAGTGAGCAGTGATAGGCTTGCAATCCGGCCACGGAAACAGTGGGCAAACACATACGTATGCACATTCTCACTTGCACAAGCAGCAGGCGAGAGCGTGTGCATGTGGTCCATTTGCAGGAGCAGCGGGAACATTTGCACACTGCTCGTGCAAATGGAGCTGTGTGCACATGCGCTTGCTGTCCGCTCACAAGGGCCATCCCCTCTCCCCACCCCCACCGCTCCGCAAAGCCGGAAAGGTTGGGGGACTCTGAACTAGAGGACCTCTAAGATCTCCTCCCAATTCTAAGGGTCTAAAAGTTGCATTTGTGCACTGCTCTTATTGTTGTTCATGTGCAATCATTTCTTAGCAGATTTTCAATGCTACCCTCTTTCCAAAGCATCTTACGATTCAGAGTAGTAGTTGTGAGAATCGAATTTTAGAAACCATTTTAAGAAATTATATAAACCGGTTCAAATACATTTTCAAACGCTGCAGATAACAGCTGCAACTACTATAAATAGTTTTCTTTTGAAAGCCAGAAAGAATGCATCTCTAAAGCTGTTTTCCAAGCAACCCCACATGCAGAGAAAGACCTCTAGAGTAGTCAGAAAACCATCTGGATTCATTAATTCTCATCTGGATTCATCAAGCAGCAAACCCTACAGACTTGATTCATTCCTCACTGAGGTCATCAACAGTTTGGAGAATCAACCTGATCAGGTAATGATTCCTCCATGTCAGTGGGATCATTGCATTCTTATCCTCCCACAAAGCTTCTTTCCTGCATTACATAGTACCAGGTGCAATGTGGGTCAAGATCCACAAATTCTGGGGCTGACATAATATCAGACGAGCTTGAAATCTAAGCCACTGTAAATAAGGCTATCTTGAAATCAGTGTTGACATCCCTAAAAACTCTTAATGCAAGTTGGAAACCATTTCTGTCAGCCTTGGAAAGCAAACTGTTGGGCAGTAGAGCAAGTGAGACATTAATAGAAGAAGACCTGGTCTGTTCCAGATTTCCAGTACTTGGTATGGACAATTGAAATTGGAAGGCTGCTAAGCTGGATACTTTTACACGTTTACAGCACTTCACTCTTTCTCAAATTTCCTGGACAAATCAGGGAAAGATACAGAGACATCCCTTTGTCCAACCAGATTGCATTACCATGAGCCAAATAAATAGGTTGTTCTGGAACACCACAGTGTTAGCACTGTAGAGGTTGCCCCCAAAAGTTGAGAGGCATAAGAAGCAATATCAGAGTTACCTGTCAGGCATGTAGCTCTGTATTCAGACGTCAGAATAGACTTTATACCACTCTAGAATTTTATGTAATGCTAGAGATACAGAGAAGCAAGATGCCATTATATAGTTTTCTCATGAGGTGGCAGTAGGCTGAGTGTCCCAAAGGTGCTTTTTTCAAAAGGCACCTGGAGTTAATTTTTTCCTTGAAGACGTTTTGCTTCTCATCCAAAAAGCTTTCTCAGTTCTGACTGATTGGTGAGGGGAGGTGGGAATGGAAGGCTTTATATTCCTTACAATCATCTGGTTGTGAGCAGACAGAGATTGTACTTTCGCTTTCAAGGAAAAGTAAAACCAAATCACAAAACGGAGAGGCATACAGCAATGATAGTCGCTCGCAGTACATTCAAAATTTCAACTTTCAACATAAAATGCGCTCTACCTAGTTTATGCTGAGAAGGAACAGTTAATGCAAAATGAAACAAAGCCACCACTTACTTCCTAAAGCTAAGCAAATTATATTTACAAACAGTAATATTTATCAACCTCGAAATCATGTAAGCAGCTATTAGTGAGGTTCTCTAAATGAAATGAGGGAAGAAGTGTTGCAATATCATAAAACTGTAATGAGCAACCACTGGTTTTCATCCAAAATGGGAAATAATTCCAATGGATCTTTCCCCTTCCTTTAATATATTGTGAACCATTTAATAGCTGAAAGATTTGTTTCTATTGCTTAAGTCTGTGACTTTAATGTTAATTAAAAATCAGTATAATTTATGGTATATCCAAGACCCTTCCAGGGTATCATTTAATGTGTGGGCCATTCCTTGCCCTATGTTTATCCAAACATTCTTACAAAGTACTGGACTGTTAAACTATTTAATGTCAAGCATGTCTAGATTGTAGCAGTGGGTTTCATGCTTTTCCCCCTAACTTTTAGTTTGTAGTCTATTCATCCATAAATACATCAGAATATATTAGAAGCTGAGACTTTATCTCTCCGAGAGCATTAGGGAGTAGCTTTTCCTTAGTTTAGGAGACAAGACTATCACTGTATTTTTTTCCCCTTTGATTCTGAGATTTGATTTATTACGGTTTACTTTCAAAGCTTCTGTTTCAAATGTACCTACTCCCTGAGATTTACTCATTCTCCTTTTTGAGCTCTGATTTATATACACAGTGTGGGATTTTTTTTTTCCCCCGACTCAGCTGGATTTTTTATTTATTTATTTATTTAGGACTGGAGACATATTAAGTGCATTTTTTAAAAAAATTAATGGTTAACTGGCTGAAGTTCAAATTAAATTATAGTGGTTTGAAGAATGGACTTCAAATAAATTAAAAAGGACTGAATTCCAAAACTTGCCTTACATAATTTTGTAAGCCAAAGTCTCATCACCAAATAGCAGGTTTGACATTCAGAATAAACCTAGAGGAAAAAGATTTATGAGCTTTTGCTTTTCTAATCTTATTACAGAATTCCCAAGTGATGGTAACAGAGTATATTAAATACTTGGAAGAAAAAAAATAAAATAATTACTCAGATTTTAATCATGAACTTTGTGGTTTTAGCTGTATATGATTTGATATGAATGTTCAATATTTTATGAAGTTTTAATTTTTTTTTCTCCTTTCTTCTCCATACATGTATTTCATGAAACTTATGGGAAGTTCACCAATGCATATGGGAATATTTATTCTTTGGCCCAAGAGTCTTGAGCTACAATAGTACAAAATCTGAATTCTTTAAGATCCAAGAAATAGGAGGAATTAGGAATATCTTGTAGGTTCGCCACCTTGAGTTGTTTATAAAAATAATAAAGGATGTAAATAAGTAAACAAATTAATAAAGTCTAGCTGAGCGAGTGTATTATTTATCTTTCCTGGAAGACTGAGCTCCAATCCCTGAAATTAATAGTTTATATATCTCAAATAAAAGAGCTTCTTGTATCATCTTATCCAATTACATCTTTATCAAAAGAAAGCAAGAGAGAAGTTTGAAATCAGAGACAGCAAAAAAAAAAGGCTCCACTGATGTTGAACTTAAACAACAATTTACCAGTCCCTCTGAAGTAATTAAGTTCAGCAGCGCAACCCAAACAAAGTCTAAAACGTGATATATATTTTTTTAAAAAAATCAAATTCAGTGGGGGCCGGGGGGGGGGAAGAAACTGTACAAGAAATTGGAGAACTGATTTCAAGATATAGGAACTCAGAGAACTTCTTACAAATGTTTCTCTAAAACATGCATAGGTTGTGGAGTTGTGTCGTAGTTCTTCCTTTCTCCATTAATTTAGCTCCTTTGCAGTATAGTCTTACATATTTTTTCTTGCAAACAGTCTAATTGTTTTCAGTGAATATTTCCCCACTGAAAACCTACGTGATAACAATTCAGATCACCCTACAAATATATGTATGTATATGTATGTATGTATGTATGTATGTATGTATGTATGTATGTATGTATGTATGTATGTATGCATGCATGCATGCATGCATGTTTGGGTCAAATTAAAAGTTGAATGTCTGATAATATATGCTCCTGAGCAATCAACTTTTACGGAACTCTAACTGCATTTCTTCACCGTGGTATGCAGCATGACACCCTGCAATTAAGCACTTAGATATGTGCTTAATTACACGACATTGTGGAATGTGATTTATATCCACTGCTTTATCTTCACACAGAACATAAGATTTCCCCTGCTTTCTTTCCCCCCTCCTCTCTCTCAAAGCATCGGTCGGCAAGACTTGCTTTCAGTTACATCATGTTTCTCCTATTTTATTTTATTTTTTTTCTGTTTGGACAAACACTTCCAGAGCAGCTGACATCCTCTCTCATGCTTGAAATTCAGCAATGCAGCAAAGCAAGGGATTGCCTCCATCTAGTGGAATTTTCTGAGCACATCACAGCCAGTGGTTGCCTTGGAATCTTTCTCCACCGCTGCTGCTAATGCGCCCACTCATTCACTCCCCCAGTCCTTGACTGGGCAGAAAGATACACCATGCCTGTCTTCATTGTTAATCCCAGTCCTGACTCTATTCCCAATCTTGGTGGTCATCTAAATCCCCTCCATACATGGATGGATGACAAAGCCTAACAGAGTTTATGCAACAGTTGACGTTGGGGAATCTACCGCTGGATTGAAGGAGAAAAATATTCTTCCTTTCGCACCAGCTCTGCTAAGGATATTTAAGGCAGCCTTCTTACACATGGGATCCTTGTAAAGGGGAGAAAGCATGGGGTTTTGAAGTTAGTTATTCTAAGGGTTCATTGCGCAGTCAGCCAGATGTTCAGACTGGATTTGGCATTTTTATTCATGTGTTGAGTCCTTCCCAAGGACCTAGGATGGGCAGACGTTAATGTCTGATGGTTTTAGAGATATTGACACTGGAGGTAAACTGTTGTGAGCCTTTTGCAATTAACCAATGGTGATTGTTTTATTTCTACTTGCGGATTTTCTTCTCCAGTCTTTCTCTTCTCTTCTACTGTCCCCAGCTATTGCCACATCCACTCTCCAGACTGTTTTGTATTTCTTATCGACAATTGGCCTGTTAAATGGCAGCTACCTATCTGTTTGAATTTTGCAGTCCCAGAACCCTTTAGCTTCTTCATTTTCTATGCCTTTATTTCATGGTCCCAACGGTTCTTGTCTGCAGGCCTACGGTATTTTTTTTGCAGATTTTGCGATCTACTTGTAGGAGTTAATCAGGTGGTCCATGGTTTCTTCAGCTTCTTTACAAAAGTAGTACTTGCTACCTCTTCCCAGCTTCTCAATTCTGGTCTTATGTGCATTTGTTCTTAAGGCTTGGTCTTGTGCAGCCAAAATTAGCCCCTTGGTCTCTCTTTCTTCAACTGCTTTCTGCTTTCTTCTGCTCTTAGTCATTGCCAAGTCTTTTTATTATCAGCTTTATTTTTTTAGCATGCTGACAATGTAATACTTTATCTTTCCATGTTTCATTTCTGTTCTTCATTTAGTCTTTCTGGTAGGCCACTTTCGTCTCTCCAATACTCAGTAGGTCTTCCTGATACACTTGTTTCAGTGCATCTTCTTCATTCACCTTCAGATATTCTTACAATGCCCTTTTTTCTTCTTCAACCATATGAGGTACTTACAACATTCCATGCCTATCTTTTTCCCTTGGTATGTAGAGCTGGTCAACATTTCTGGGATGATGAAGGGCATGATTCATTGTCATTATGTTTCTGATCTTCCTATTGGTGGCCTTTGGTTCTACTTGAGTCCAATCCACTATTTCCTCTGTGTATTTAATGCCTGGAATTGCCCAGGTGTTCATTGTCTTGAAGGTACTTCCTCCAATGAGTCTGGACTTTGAGATCTTCTTCGCTCTCTTGATATGTTTATTTCTAACCTTTTTCTTGAGTATGCTTGATGTTATCAGTTTGAAGAATGCCCTGATCTTTCTAGTGATTGTCTTTATCTAGACCACGGGTGTCAAACTTGTTGCGTCATATTGCCATCACGTGACATTTCCCAATGTTTTTCCCATTCGTGGAGCTGGGGTGGTTGTGGTCTGCGCGTGACACATCTGGCCCGCGGGCCACCAGTTTGACAGCCATGATCTAGACTCTTGATTTTATTTCCATACAGCATTTTGATTCCTTCAATTTCACTATTTTTCCTCATTTGATGGTAACAGTGGCACATTTGTCCAGTCCAAACTCCACTGTGATATCATGGCTCAACAGTGTTGAGCAGCAATTCTATTTTAGATGGTGTTTTTTCATACCATTCAGATCGTCCATGTAAAAGAGGTGGAATAGTATGACATGTGTTTTGGATGTTCGATAGCCATCGCCTGAATTATTCAGTATTGTTGACAGAGAAATTAGTGCAATGACAAACAGTAGTGGTGATACTGAGTCTCCTTGGAAGAGTCCTCTCTTCATATTAACCTCCCCGAGTCTATTATCACCATTGACCAGCAGCTGTGTCTTCTACTGTGTCATTGATCTTTGACACAGCTTTTGCTGTTTCTATTGACTCATGATATTTTTAGGCACTTAATTATCCAATCAGGTTGCATGGAGTCAGATGCCTTCAAGTTGATCTTGCTTTTCTTGCAGTTCCACAAATTATTTTGTCAATCAGGAATTGAACTTTTGCTCCTCTGCTGTAGGGCGATGTTCTTTCTGCTCAGGTGGAAAGAGTTTCTTTTTGATTAGTGTTGGACTGCATCACCTACCACACCAGTTAGCAATTTGAAAGTTGTTTGTAAGCAGGTTTATTATGTATTTATTTTCTTGGCATATGGCATTTGTACAATGAGTGCCAGGGAGTTTGGCTGCCTAAGATTGCTAGTTTGTTTAGTTCAAGCTCGTGCACTATCCAGAGTGTACTGCAGGGGGTGAACTACTCCGTACACAGAGTGACTAACTGTGGGAGCACTGATTTTGTTTTGCATTCGTGCAGGATTGCTGCCAGTTGATTTCTTACTATTATATGAGGCGCAGTTGGCTTCCCACCAGACTGCTACTTATTTATCTACTTGCGTTTTGCATTTTTTTGAACTGCTATGTCGACAGAAGCTGAGGTGAGTGATGAGAGCTCATTCCATCAAGCAGTGCTAGGGCCTGAACTGCTGTAATATAGAGACCCAACCTTTTCTGGCTGGGAAACGCAGTGTATTTAAGCCACTAAGCCAACATAAGCAAGTAATTGGCCTGTAGTTGTCTGATGCTACCCCTTTTGCTGGACCTTTCATTATCAGGTAGCTTTTGCCAGATGTTAGCTGCTTTTCACTTTCACCTCCTTGCAGTATGTTAAAATGACTGGCAGCCAGTGAGTGTAGACCAGTCAGATGTTTCAACCCAAACCCATGCAATTCATCTTCACCTGGTGCTGATCAATTCTTGATCTTCTTTGATTTTTTCCTCCACCATTTCTGCTGCTGTTACAACTTTTTTTCATTTTAGCCTCTTTTTATTCTTTTATCCTTATCCAGCTCCTTTAGCCAAAGTGTGTTTTTATTGTATTTATTTGGGTTATCCCATAAATGCATCCAGAACTGCACTGTATCTTCCTTGTCAAGTGTTGATTGATATGCTGCAGTCTCTCAGTTGATGGAATATTTCTGATTGGGATTGATATTGAAGATTCTGCCTGTAGTGTAGAAGTTGAATTTTGTGTCTGCTGCTCTTCTTGACTTTAGCTGTTATTTGCTGGTTTATTATTTCCAAAGCTTCCTTAATCTTCCTTGTTTCTAGGTGGTATTTCTTGATCCAGTATTATTTGGTCTTGTTCTTCAAATTCATCTGTTCTACTCTGCTTGCATCTGATCACAGCACGCTGATCTTATTTTCCAGACCGACCTTCCATTTTGATAGTGCACCATTTGGCTGTTTTTCCTATTTGTTGATTTTTCATCCCATGTATTCAATCATAAGTGCAGCTGTGCTGTACATTTGTTGAATTTGTTTCTTCCAGTGAGCTGGTGTATACTTGCTATTCCAGCAGTGGCATTTTTTAATGCTTGTGCTAGCTGTTTCTTTGGAACAAGCTTCAATGAGGGCAACCTTATGCTGTTTTTGTGCACTTCTAGTTGTTCAGTGATTCTTTGTTTCAATTCTCCTACTTCTTTCATTAGAGAGCTTTGTTGTTTCTGAGGCAAAGAATAGGGTCCTGGTTTCAAATATAAACAATTCAATAGCTGTGCTGGCTTCTTCTACGGCCAATTTCCCCTGGTTTGTCTCTGCAGTCTGAGTTACTTCTGGCAAGGCTTTGATTTCTCTGGTCTGGATAGACCTTTGCAATTCTTCCAATTCTTCTTCTGTGAATATTTTATATGACAAATCAACACTGATCTGATAGCTTCTGTTCTGTCATTTATGACACTGGATCTTGTTTCCAGAATTGGTGCATTTTTCTCAAATATCCTCTTCTTGTTGAGCTTGATGTGGAATAACAGATGATTATTTCTTTGTAAGAGTAAATAGATTTTCTTCCAGCAGTTCTTCAGCTGCTGTCCCTGGTTACTCATCCAGCAATCCTGATTTTTCACCAGATATCCAGGAATTCCAGCACTTAGCATAGTGGCTATATCCTGGGTGATGACTGAGTCAGTATGGGTTTGTGTAATTTATGTCTCACTAAATCTGTTATGGTGCAGACACTCTTTGTCTGACTCCTGTGATGAGACTTGCCAGTATAGCTGAACCTCTGGCATAGGTCTCATCTTCCTCAAAGTACTCAAGCTCCACAAGAACATTATTAGGGTTTGCTAAACAGTCAGCCAGATGTTTAGATGAGGCTTGGCATTTTTTATTCACCTGTTGAGTCCTTCCCAAGGACCTGGGATGGGCAGATGTTAAAGTTTGATGGTTTTAGAGATATTGTGACTGGGCACAGGCTTTTGTGAGTAAAGCTGCCTTTTGCAATTAACCACTGGTGATTTTGTCAAAGCCAATGGCGTCTAAACGTTGTTCCAATTGTTTTGGGATTTCATCCAAGGTGTTTATTGCTACTGGTATACTTTGCTTTCTTTGGTCACAATGGTTCTATTTTATTTGCGGTGTTTGTATTTTGTTATCTTCTCTGCTTTTTGTCATCTATTCTACGGTCTCCAGGTTTTGTCCTATCCAGTCTCCAGGCTGTTTTGTATTTCTTACCGACAATTGGCTTGTTATACAGCAGCTACCTGTCTGTTTGAATTCTGAAGTCCCAGAACATTTTAGCTTCTTCATTTTTGATGCCTTTACTACATGGTCCCACCAGTTCTTGCTTGCAGGCAAATAGTATTTTTTTCTTGCAGATCATGCAATCCACCATTGTGGCTACTTTGTCATGCCGTTGTTTGTAATCAGTTTGTGCGATCTACTTGCAACAGCTAATCAGGTGGTCCACTGTTTCTTCAGCTTCTTTACAAAGGCAGCACTTGCCACCTGCTCCCAGCTTTTCAGTTCTGGTCTTGTGTGCATTTGCTCTTAAGACTTGGTCTCGCGCAGCCAGAATTAGCCCCTAAGTCTCTTTCTTCAACTTTTCTACTCTTGGCCATTGCCAAGTCTTTTTATTATCTGCTTTTTTCATTGGAACAAGCTTCAATGCAGGCAACCTTATGCTGTGTTTTTGTGCTGTTCTAGTTCCTAAATGATTTTTTGTTTCAATTCTCCTATTTCTTTCTTTAGAGAGCTTTGTTGTTTCTGAGGCAAAGAATAGGGCCCTGGTTTCTGAATATAAAGAATTCAATAGCTGTGCTGGCTTCTTCTACGGCCAACTCCCCCTGGTTTGCCTTTACCATTTGAGTTACTTCTGCCAAGGCTGCTGGCCCTGGTTACTCAGACAGCAGCCATGAATCCTGGACATTTTCCACCAAATCTCTAGGAACTCCAAAACCTAGCACAGTTCCTGTAACCCGGGCAAAGACCGAGCTGGTATGCATCTCTTTTAATTACATCTCACCATATTTTTATGGCAGAGACACCGTTTGTCTGGCTCTTCTAGTGAGGAGGAGGAGGTTGGCCATTTGGCCAGATGAAACCTATTAACTTGGTTGGCATGGCTGTTGGCCACAGTACACTTGAAGCTTTCCTTCTGGGCATTCTTGAGTTTCTCTTTCTTAACATCTCAGGTGTTTAGGACAGAAACCTGGAGGGCACCACCACCTAGGTGACATTCAAATTGCTGGAAGCCTTTTCCTCACTTTGACCTCCAGACAAGAAGGGGATGCCAAAAGCAATTTCTTCAGGAGCATAACTGGTGGTGAAAGAGAATTTTCACAATAAAGGCAGTCATCATGTTACAACTTCAAGTGGTATCAAATTTGGACCAATTGCCACTGTTGTCATTAAATGAAGAGGTGTAAAAGGTGATGCCACACAACTGTATCGCTTAGCCACAGCAATCCAACCTTTGACTCCAACTGCTCTTGACTTTCTTCTCAAACGTGGAAGATTTCACTGTGGTAGCAGAAGTACAGATAGTAGCAAAAACGTAAGTTAACCATGAAACGCTCCAATATGAAGTCTTAATTTAGCAACATTTCTCAGAGTTTTCCCATTTGATTCACTAGATCTCACCTTGGATTTTAAATATCAATTTCAGTGGTGTTCTTTGATTTGATTTTTAAAGCTTTCCGTAAGTAGGGGTCCATTCACTTACAATATAGCTGTCAGTCAAATGGATTTTCCCCTCAGTTTCCCGAAACGGCAAGGAAAACTCTTAGTGTGTAGTGCAAATTAGATGGCTGAGGCCTATTCATGCCGAAATCAATCACTACTTTAAAATGGCAAAGAAATGTTGGGATTCATACTTTAGTCCACTTGTTTTAATAGCAGCAAATATTAAACACTTGGCATATAAAAATCATGGCACCAAGAATACTGCAAGTCCTGATGAGTTTATTTAAAAAGGCCAATGGTACAGTATCATTTTCTATATTATTGTTTGTTTAACCAATTTAAGCTTAAAAAGTATAAACATTACTTTAGCATTCAGAATCACAGAAATATGGACCATATTCAGAATGCAGCAGAAACATATCAAAATATTTACTCAGTCCCTACTGCGATCCATGGTTGGGAGTCATCATTTTTTTTTTATTGTGATACAAAGTGACTGTTCTGACTCAGCTCCCCAAACACGACAAACCCTCAGAAGTGAACTCCAAAGATGCCTTTATCAGGAGTGCTGGCAGCCCTGGCAAAAAGTTTCTCTTTCAATGCAGGCCAACAAGCCCGTCCGGCCGGAAGATGAATAGTTGTCTGCCACATCTATTCATCTCCCCCCCCACCCAGCCTTTTATCCCCAGAGCTAGGGTGGGGCCTAGCAGTGGCTCTTCCTTCCCCAGGATCGCCCCATGGCTTTCCACTGCTCTCCTCTTCTCTGCCTTCCGTGCAGCCATTCATCAGGCACTGAACCCAGCTATTCCTCCTCTTCTTCATCAGCCACCTCCAGTCCTGGGGCTGTTGACTCTCCATCTGAGGGCAGATGACGGCCCAGGCTCTGTCTCTGACCCTCCCTCTGCCAGCTCCATTCCCTCTTCCCACTTGGAGTTCTCAGGTTGCCTTGCTGCTGACCCTGACTCCCACGTCTCCTCCTCCTCTGATTCGGCTACTGGAGGGGTCAATGGCCGACAGGCCATAACACTATCCCTTACTGCAGGTCCCTTCCCCCGGGTCTGACAATCCGATTGCAGCCGTGAAAGGAACCAGTCTTGGAATGCCTGCACCAGAGCAGGAGTGTGCACATGGTCCGCATCTTCCCCTGTAAAGTCCTCTGGCCCATAGCCCTTTAGCCACCGGGAATCAGAGATGCTTGCAACCTCATATTCGGACATGCCGTCATCATCATGCGGCTCGGAAGGCAGACATTCCGATTGGCGGAGTGAGCAAAGCGGCAGCGCCGGAACCAAGAGCGACCAATGGAAGACTGGATGGACTCTTCAGGAACAGGGTCAGGTGATACGCCACACGGTTAATGACAGCCTCAACAGGGAAAGGCCCCAGGTACTGATGGTCTAGCTTCTTGGATGGTCACTCAGATGGAAGGTGCTTGGTGATAGCCAAGATCTCCTATGGCTAAAGCCAGTGCGTCACGTTGGGACCAGTCCGCAATCTTTTTGTAATCTGCCTTGGCTTTTTCCAGCTATTGTTGGACTAAATGGTGGACCGCCTGTAATTCGGCGAGGTAGTTGTTGGCCACAAGGACTGGGGAATAAACTGGCGTGAGAGGGAAGAGCTGGGGATGATAGCCAACATTGGTTAAGATGGGTGTCATATGCGTGGAGGTACGTTGAGAGTTATTAAACACAAACTCAGCCACCACTAAATACTCCACCCAATTATCCTGCTGATGATTAATGAAACAGCTCAGGTATTGTTCTAAGATACCAATCATTTTTTCCATCCTGCTGTCAGATTCTGGGTGATACACTGAGGACAGACATACCTGTACTTCGAGAGCCCTCAGCAGTTCTCTCCAAAACCAGGCTGTGAACTGCACCCCTGTCCGAAATAACCTTGTCAGGGAGACCATGCAGTCGGAAAATGTATTGAACGAATAGGTGAGCTGTGGCACGGGCCTTTGGCAGACTGCAGCAAGGAATAAAGTGCGCCATCTTGGTTAGCATATCTACCACCACTAGAACGGTGGTAAATCCAGAGGAGGGCAGCAAGTCTGTTAGGAAGTCCATAGAGACGCGCCCCCCTCCCAGGGCCTGTTGGGCATTGGCAATGGTTGAAGTAGCCCTGTTGGTTCCCCCATCACATGCTTGGACCACTGACACTGTTCGCAAGAGGTGACATAGGCACAGACATCGTGCCATAATCGGGGCCACTAGAAGGTGAAGGAGACCAGGTCCAACATCTTGAATAGGCTGAAATGCCCCGCGGTGGGACCATCGTGGCATTCAGACAGGATGAGGCCGTGGAATGGACCTGGAAGAACATACATCCAGTCGTGAAACCGGAGGATTCCCCCTGTGAAAGTCCATGGGCAGTCTGGCCCCACCTCCCGCCATCGATGGTCCATCCGTGCATCCTGTCACTGGGCCTCCCAGATCCAATGGTTCCAGGACCGCCGCAAAGGACTCTGCAGGTAAGTTGGTCCTGGGTGAAAGCTTGTTTTCCATACAGAAATATTCAGGTTTATGGGAAAGAATGTCCACTCTCTGGTTGCAGCCACTCAGGATGTAGATAATGCAGAAATTGAACCGGGCAAAGAATATTGACCATCAGATATGGTGCTGGTTCAATTTCCGGGTGGTCTGTAGGAACTCTGTACGCACCTTGACCTGATGCCAGGCCCCTACCAGGTAATGTCTCCAGGTCTCAAATGCCAGCTTTATGGCCAGTAACTCCTTCTCCCAAATGGTGTAGTTGCGCTTTGCCGGATTGAGCTTCCGGGAGTAATAGGTGCAAGGGAAGAGGGTACCACTGGGTGTGTGCGCCTGGAATAACACCACCTCCACAATGATGTTGGGTGCATCAGCCTCCATGACAAACAGATGGTATGGGTCTGGATGATTCAGGATGGGTGCTGTCATGAAGGCTTGCATCAGACTCTCGAACGCTCATTGCTCCAGGGCACTCCACTGGAAGGGAGGTTTTTTCTGAAGGAGCCAAGTGTCAAGGAAGCAAAGCCAGGGATAAAAGTCCAGTAGTAATTCGCAAAGCCCAGGAGTCTTTGAACATCCTTGGCCTGACATGGGGGCTGCCAGTTAAGCAACACCTTGACCTTCCTAGGTTCCTTGGCTATGCCCTTGGACATGCGGTGATCCAGGAACACTACGGTCAACTGGTAGAAGTAGCACTTCTCCAGCTTGGCATATAACTGGTACTGCTGGAGCCATCTAAACAGAGATGCTGTTGATAACTGTCCGGGGTGGGGAGTAAATAAAAATATCATCAAGGAAATGACGACAAACCGGTCCAACAAGCCATGGAAGATGTCATTCATGAACTGTTGGAAGACAGCTGGGGCATTGGTCAGGTGAAAAGGCATGACCGTATACTCAAAATGCCCATACTGGGTGTGAAACTCCTTCCACTCATCTCTGGCCCTGATCCAGACCCAATTGTACACCCCCATAAGTCCAGTTCCATGAATATTCTGGCCTCCCGGAGCCATTCCAAAAGTTTGGGAATGAGAGATAATGGATATCTTTTGTGAACCTTGATTGAGTTCAATTGGCGGTAATCGCAACAGAACCTCAGTTCCCCCAATTTTTTCTTCACAAAGCACCAGGGCGGCCAGTGGCTAAGCAGACAGCCAGATAAATCCCCTAGCCAAGTTTTTAGCCAAAAGTCCCGCAAACAGCCAGTTCGGGTTCTGACATGGAATAGAGGTGACCAACTGGGAGTGGGGCATTGGGAAGCAAGTCTATCGAGCAATCGTAAGATCGTGTGGGGGCAGTCAGTCCGCCTCCTTCTCGCTGAATACGTCAGCATAGTTCAGGTGGCAAGGATGGGCCGACGAGACTTGTGCGGTGCACACTTGCCGGGTGTGATCGGCACATTGTTGCTTCAGGAAGACAATTAGGTTATGGGACCCGTAACTGTGGGGATCATGAGTTTGAAGTCAATCCATGCCTAGGACCACAAGGAAATGCAAGTCAGATGTGAGATAGAACTGAATGGCCTCCTCATGAGTGCTGATACACAACTGCAGGGGTTCCAAATAATGGTTGGTAAATGTCTTTTTGCAGATTTTTTTTTTAAACTGAGAAATATATTAATTCTGGGAAATTACACTTCCAAGACTTTTCTTCAGATGGTCTTTTGCTATTGGGGTCAAAGCAAATCAACTCAATTTTGAAACAAAGGATTCTAAATACAGAAGTTCAATTGGATTTATTTTTTTTAAATACACATATGGTAGAATTTCCATGTTATGGAAAAAAGATTAACAGGAATAAGGTAGCCATCACTGATATGTTATAGCTTGTATAATGTGTGCTAAACAAACAATGAGTACTGGGACAAAATTTTTGGATCAAAATGTGTTGAGTACCAAATTTGATGACTTTCAAAGCAGATGAGTAGCAAGATACCGCTGTACAATAATATATACGGAAGCCATTCTTGCTGAAATTTAGCAAAACCTCTGATATACAGTATGTAGTTAGTTTCCTTATATATATTTATTTATATTTATTTATTTATAAAATTTATTGGCTGCCCATCTTGCCATAAGGTAATTCTGGGCGGCTTGCAGTTACATATAAGCTAAAACAGGGGTGTCAAACTGGCAGCCCGCTGGCCAGATGCGTCACATGCAGGCCATGACCACCTCAGCTCCATGAAGGGAAAAAAAATCATGAAATGTCACAATGTGATACCGCAAGTTTGACACCCATGAGCTAAAACATAAAAAGTTAAAAACAAACATTAAAACCAAGCACACCTGAGGGGGGCAGAATGGGGGGTAGGTGAGATCTGTTATTACTTAATCAAACACTTCCATTGCTCTGTTCCCCCATTGGGCCCCAAGCCGACTGGCAAGCCACATCTTTAGGCCCTTAGGACAAGATAAAGGGTTGGGGCCAACCTCACATTGGGGACAGGATGTTCAAGAGAGTGGGAGCAACAACAGAGAAGGCTCTCCACCTGGACCCCACCAGCCGGAATAATTGGGCTGACGAGAGCCACACAATGGTGGGATTCAAATAATTTAACAACCGGTTCTCTGCATTAATGACTGGGTGGGCATGGCTGGGTGGTCATGTGATTGGGTGGGCGTGGCCAAGCTGATTGGTCTCACCCTTAGGAAATTTCTCCTTAGTCCAACTTACAATAAAATAACACAATAAAACAGCACTGTTCCAATATTTAGAATAGAATAGAATAGAATAGAATAGAATAGAATAGAATAGAATAGAATAGAATAGAA
>JANHFL010000972.1:471341-487535 GCA_032468155.1 Oxyrhabdium leporinum
GACTGTTTTCTGTTAAATGTTTGTACCCAGTCGATAACACCGTGTAATGGAAGAATTGTTTGGATAAAATAAAAAAAACTTATTGCATTTGCAGGATTCCCATAAACCCAAGACCAGAGATTATCCCAGCACTCCTGCTTCCGTACCAGCAGGCAGCCTTTATTATAATGGAGGGTATGAACTGGTTAAAAGGGAGAAAACAAATGTTTAGCCTCTGAAAGGGGTCTATGACAATTCAAAGCAGCCAACTTGCCATGTAGTAAATATTTTATCTCCCTGAAATTCCTCATCATAGTATCATAGAAACTTTGGAACATCAACATAGTTTCTTTCTGAAGTGCCTCCAGTTCCTCCTGATGGGCCATCTTGACTTATTTTAAAAGGTCCAAATATTACTTAATGTTCTGTCAATAATCTGTCACCTCTCAAGAGTCTATTTTTTTTTACTTCCCAAAGCCAACAAATTACTTAATCTTAACATTGTTCATCAGGAGATATAATAGTTATATTATAACTGTATATCCCACAGTTAGTTAGTTCTATTTATACAGCCCAAGAGGTTTTCCAAGTCACTCCTTGAATCCACTCTTTGAATTGCTAGTTAGTTCCAGTATTCAAAAGTCATTCCATTACATATTCTCCAGGTTTTCAAGGTTGGTCCTCTGGTGACCATAAAGTAGATAAGTATAGAACAATAGATAATACAGCAGACCTCCCGGTGTTATTTTCTTCTCTTGGCAGAGTTTTCCAGGTTGCTTTTGTTACTCTAGGAGTATGACATAGTATATATCCATGCACCAGTAGATGGCACCTTCAACTTAAAATTCAGCCTTAAAGCTATTCTGACATTATTTATTTCAAGTTGATTCAGAAAAATATTCAATAAACAGTCAAATATCCAGCATTTTAAGATGACTGTTCAAAGTCATGCCGGGTAAAATTTATATATCCAGTCTTTCTGTGTTTTAATAACTTTTACTTATTTCCTGTCAGGGTGCAATTTTCTCTGCCTCTCTTTAGTCGCCACTTAAAAACATTCCAGAGAGCCTCTTTTCTGGGATTTATTTTCTTTTAGGGTCAAATCCTATGCAAAAATTAAAAATCACCTCACCCAGCTCCAGTCACTGTCCACTCACACCTCTCCAGCACAATCTTAGTTTCTTTGGGTGCCCCAGCTTCACAGCAGCCATAATGGCTGCCTCATCTTCGTCTTCGGAAAAGAGGGAAGAAACCCTGGGACCAGCGATTATCCCAGCACTCCTGCTTCAGTACCAGCATGCAGCCTTTACTCGATGGAGAATATGAACTGGTTAAAAGGGAGAAAACAAATGTTTAGCCTCTGAAAGGGGCTATGACAATTCAACGCAGCCAACTTGCCATGGCCAACTCACTGGGGGGCAAAAGTTACACTAATATCAGAGAAATAGTGGAACAGAATCATTAAAGAAAGGATGCAAAAGGAGGGACAGAATGAAATGTGAATGACAAAAATTAAAATATTTTAAAATTATTTAAAATAATTACATTAAATTGTTAAATTGTCTCACAGCTAGTTGGCCCATGGTGAGTTGGCCGTGGTAGGTTGACCCATTCCATCTGAAAGTAAATGTGTGGTCCACTGTGGAGAGGGAAAACACTGAAAGAGGAAGAAGAAACTCTGGGGCCAAGAGGTGGGGGAAGTGATATTCCTGCTAGTGGAGAATATCCTCCTAACCAAAAAAGAAATGAAAATCCAACATCATCCCTCTCCTACCAGCCTTCTGAAAACATAAATCTCCACTGAGAAACATAACATCTCTGTAATTGCAGTAGTAAGCATGATAGACTTTCCTTTTTCCTCAAGTCCCCTCCCTGAATTCCTATGAGAATACTAAGATGCAGAGAGAGGATTAATTGCTGGAGTCTGGGGAAAACTTAGAAGATCAAGGTTGAATATAGTTAGAGGCATTTATCATTTACATTTGAAATTTTTAAAAAGTGCAAAATAGCTCCGAATTACAGTTACATTTCAAATTTCATGTGTGAGCATCAGTGGAGCTCACTAAGAAGAAAAGACAAGAAAGAGAGTGACCAAATAAATAACATGTTCTGATGGATTTTATGCTCAGCTGGAAGGGAAGAAAAAATTATTTCTTGAATGACTCCTGAATAGTTGCTGATTGCAAGAGTGTGTCCTTAGAGCTACTGATTGCCTATTGTGGATGATTAAGCAGAGGCTGTAGGAATATAAGGCAACCAGTTGTCAGGGAGCAAATCTGAATCTATTAACAGAAAAAGCAAAGTTTGACAGTGAGGTTTCAGGAGCAAATTCCTAACAAAGTGTCTCTCTAAATGAATCATGTGTATTTGGCTAACCTGAGAGCCTGAGGGGAAAAAATAAGAAATAAAAGGGGACTGGAGGCTAAAATGTAAAAAGAATGGTTGCTGGAATTGGGTATGTCTATTTTAATGAAAAGAAGGACATGATAGCAGCCACAAAGGACAGAGAATTAACCTATTTTCCAAAGCACCTGAAGACAAGACAAGAAGCAACTGATGGAAACAATCAAGGAGGGAAACAACCTAGAACTAAGGAGACATTTCCTGACAGTGAGAACAATTCATCAGTGGGACGACTTACCTCCAAAAGCTGTGGATGCTACAACACTGGAAGTTTTTAAGAAGAGATTGGGCAACCATTTGTCTGAGATGATATGTGTTTTTAATGCCTGAGCAGGGAGCTGGACTAGAAAACCTCTAAGGTCCCTTCAATTCTGTTACTAAAAATGTCCTACTGATGTGTCCTGGGATGAGTAGACATGCCTTTGCAGTCACATGACCTCCAAAGCTTGTGCTGTGTTCGTATTCCTGCCCAAGAATAACTGCAGCAGAGATCTGCAACACATATTTTGTGTCTCGGTGTGAAGAAACAAAGGATTGGAGCATTGAGTGGCCCGTTTTAGTCGGTAAGAGAAAACAACAATTTTATCACTCCAAAAACACCACAACGGAAATAAGAGAGGAAGCAATTCTATATAAAGTAGACAGTCAAATAAAGAAGCAAGCCCAGTGGACGAAGAATGATCCGAAACAAGTGGAAAAATGGGTTCTGAGTCTCTAAGGCAGGGGTTCCCAACCGTGGCTATTTTAAGATACGTGGACTTCAACTCCCAGAATTCCCCAGCCAGTATGGTTGGCTAGGAAATTCTGGGAGGTGAAATCCAGGCATCTTAAAGCTGCCAAGATTATGAACTGCTGCTCTAAGGAAGGAGCAAGTCATTGGTGTAACCAAGAGTGAAAAAAACTGGAGGTCTAAGGTCGAGAGGGAGGTGGCTATTCCCTTCAAGAAAACCAAGAAAAGAGGCATGGCAGTGGGCGAGTCCTCAGGGACCAAAAGCAAATGTGTGTGAAAAATTAGTAGGGTTTTGAAATGTTCTATCTCACAGGAACAAGTTTCACTTACCCGACAGAACAACCAGAATATCATTAGAACTCAGGCTTTAAATGGACTTGGAGATGAAAACCTTGATGCAAGGACCTCAAAACAAGATTTGTGGTCAGTAAAAAGAAATGGCTATGTTGTCGTGAAGTAACCTATTCTGCTACCATTCAAGAATATGGTTTTTTAAAACTCATGGCCTTTCCTGTTTAGACAGGTAGTCCTCGACTTACAACAGTTCATTTAGTGACCGTTTGAAGTTACAATGGCTTTGAAAAAAGTGATTTATGGCCATTTTTCACACTTATGACCGCTGCACCATCTCCATAGTCATGTGATTAACATTTGGATGCTTTGACAACTGACTTACATTTATGATGATTTCAGTGTCCCGGGGTCTTGTGATCCCCTCGTGTGACCTTCTGACAAGCAAAGTCAATGAGAAAGCCAGATTCACTTAACAACTGGGTTATTAATTTAACAACTGCAGTGATTCACTTAACAAATGTGGCAAAAAAAGTCATAAAATGGAGCAAAACTCACTTAACAAATTTCTCACTTAGCAACATACATTTTGGGCTCAGTTGTGGCCATACGTCGAGGACTACCCGTATACTAATTGTCTAAGCCTGAGAAATGAAAAATAAGCTTGAATTTTTAGTACCTGAAGATCAGCATGACATAAAAGAGAAACTGAGCCCCCTCTTAATTAGAGGATCCAAAGACCATGTTGGAGATTTCAGGGGTCTAGATATGTTGCAGGCATTTTATAAATTAAATCGACAGATCATGAATGGCACCACCGTTACTGATTATCTACCAGAGTTTTCACAATGGGCCTGGCCCAAGGCCTTCTTTGACTAATTAAAGTGCTGTATCAAGAAATCTATGCTCCTTGATTCTTCAATTCTATAAAGACAACCACCCTAAGAGTGTCCCAATGTTCTGCTCTGAAACCCTTTAATTTCATTTTTGGAAAATCATCCTGCTCCATCTAAAGATATCCCAAGGACAAACACGAACAAAATAGGTCAGATGAAAGGCAAGTTGACCCAAATGCTCTCTACCAAAGAGGTACTTCAACTACATACAGCTATTTTGTATGACAGATACCTTGATCGAATTTTGCTGTCTATTTATACTCAATTAATTTACCTTCTTCAGCCAATTCTCTCCATTCGTCCATCTGCTGTTAACAAGACTCAGTGTTCTTTTAACCAACCTTGGTTTGACAGTTGAATGCCATGCAGCCAAGAAATAAGGAATATTAATTTCCTGCTTAACAAATATAAAAAGGATCCTTTTTTCTTATTCATCCCAGGATCTGTTGCATTTCATTTTAGTGGAGTCATTCAAACCAATTTCAATTGGTGGGTACTCGTTTTGGCTTGCCTGTTCACATATTCATCCATATTGATATCCATGCTAAGATCCCTGATGTTTGGGGCCTATTGATTGATTGATTGATTAATTGATCGTATGGCCAATACATGGATTTATAGTAGCTCAATGTCCAGTCCATTCAGCCATTCAAGGACAGGGCGGTCCATGCTGAAAAAAATCAGACACTGAGCCAGCGCAAGCTCGCGATGGACACCCGGACACAGTGATGGACATTCTGCCAAGGAGTACCACAGCCACACCGAGGGGCAGAGACAAAACCCCACTCAAACAATGAGTCCTGGCAGACACCATGCTGGGCACGGATCCCACCCAGAGCCGATCAGTGCTGGCGAGGAAGGCCAAAACCTGGCACCTCCTGTGCAGGGCCATCCACGGAGCTGCCTGTATCTGCCGAGCGAGTGCCAGAGAAGTCCTCTTGGATCCAAGCCTGCCAACCGATAGATGAAGATCAGCGGGCACAGGAAGACGTGGGCCCCTCACAATTCTGTTGTACTCCTTCACCAAGGCCTCCTGCCCTCGCAGAGCCGGTGGTGCAATGTGGCTCAAGACGGGGAGCCAGAGGGGTTGCCATGTATTTAGAGAGCCAGGAGTTCGCCAAAGATGTCTGGCTGACAACTTATTTATTATTTATTTATTTTATTAGAATTTGTCAAACAAAAATGAGAACAAGAATAAAAGAATAAAAATACAGTGACAGGGACGATAGGCAGGTTAGTCCACTTATGCATGCCCCCTCTACAGTCGTTAACTGCCAATTCTTCAATGTAATCTGGTTGCCAATTGTTGCTAGTTGTTTGGTTCACACTTCCATGCTATCCAGGGTGCACCACGAGGAGGCGAACTAGCATCACACCCCGACTGGGGCCTAACTTTGGTGATTCCAATCTACAAAAAAGAAGGTAGAGATTTACCTGCCAAATACCAGCTCATTAGACTTCTCAGTGTGGTTAGTAAATTATATACTAGATACGTGTACAACAAGCTACTGAATTGGGTTATAACTGAGAACATCTTAACTGATGAGTAGGCAGGCTTCAGAGAAAGCCGCTCAATTATTGACCATGCGTTAACTCTTCAACATCTAGTTGAGAATTACTTCTCCAGTGCTTGCTCATCACTCTGTGCAGCACTTATTGATTTTAGATGGGCTTTTGATCTCACCGCTACATCCAAACTTTGGGAGAAATTGAATTCCTCCTCAATTGATACAAGATTAGGTGTCCTTATATATAGGCTTTACCTAGATGAAGATGTAATACACAAGGTCAGTGCACCAAGGAAATTCCTGTCAAGAGGGGAGTGAGACAAGGCTGTATTCTGCTCCCTTTCTTTTTAATCTATTCACTCTTTTATGGCAAACTGAAAAGTCCATCTCTTCATCCATCAAAATGGACAAACAAGCACCTTTCTGCTATTTTGTATGCAGTGGTGATGCCGTGATGTTTTCTCAAGACATAGATTGGCCTGAAACTGGTATTTTATACTGTATACTTGCTGAACACTGTCGAGAAGAATGACTAGAAGTTAATTATTGCAAAACCAAGATCATGGTTTTTGCTAAGTACCTTAAGGCACATGACTGGCAGCTAAATAATCATTCAGTAGTGCAAGTCAAGCGTTTTAAACAACTGAGGATGGTTTTCCACACTACAGCCAACCAAAAATCTCACACCAATTATGTTTCTTTAAACGCACAAAAAACAGCATTGGTTTTACAATCATTCTTGTTCTCCAAGGGAGCTCAGAATATATCTGCAGCAATTAAATACTTTTCAGCTGAGATCCAACTCCAGCTCCCTTTGGGAGTTCAGAGAGGAAAGAGTTCAATCCAAGTTACTGAGATCAATTCTTCAAGCACCTTACTGCATTCCAAATGTGGTGCCTTGCCATGAAGCCGGCCTATTATAATAGAATATAACAATATATATCCTTTACTCCAATTGGCATAAGCTCTCCTTTTGTTCAGCTTGTTTGACCCCTTTAATTATGAGTGGTAGCTTTCAGACTTCCTGGTGCCAAACTGAACTTTGATGGTTTTTCATGACCAGTTATCACCCTGATGGCCTATGAAAGATCTTAAACAGTGGATCTTTGATTTAGAATGGTAAGCAGATTTACTGGCTCTACTTAAGCCACCCTGCATACCTTCTCCAACCAATCTGATATTTAATCACCTAATAATTACAAAATTTAGAAGGGCCTTATCCCTGACCAGATTCAATGTCCTCCCAACAGCTATTACTAAAGGGAGATACCAACAGATTCTCTTTAAACAGACATCCAAAGAAGTGTGGTTTGCAAATCACAGGATACATGTACATAGAAAAGGGATGAGATTTCAATCAGGGGTGGGCTGCTAGGGGTTTGCAGGGGTTCGGGTGGACCCTTAGCGAAGATTCTGCAGAGTTTGCCGAACCCCCAAATCCCACTCCTGGCTGGCCCCTCCCACCATGCCCCACCTGCCACTCCCAGGAGTCTCCACGCAGCCCATTTTGGATGCAGGTAAGTGCAGGGCGTATGCAGAGGCTCGGGGAGGGTGAAAAACTGGCCTCCCGGAAGTACAGGAAGGTTGGACACAGGTCCGCTTCCAGCCTCCAGAGAAGCTCCGGAGCCCGGGGAGGCCATTTTCACCCTCCCGGAGGCTCGAAGAAATCCTCCGGACCCCGGGAAGAGCAAAAACTCCCCCCTCTCGTGGTGCAAGAGGCCGAGTAGGCCGTGCCCACCATGGCCACACCCACCCAGCAACCGGGCAGCAAACTCGTTGCTGAAATTTGTGAAGCCCACCCCTGATTTTAATCACCATGCCACAAAACCATCTTGCCTCTTTCAACCATCTCAGCAGATGCTGCCACAGTGATCAAGACCGATTGGGTGTATTGAGCCCAGCCACCACAATTTAGAGAAACTGGTACGTATTCAAAGCAGGGGAGCATCAGGACATAAAATCCTTGCTCCTATGAAGAGAGAGTGAAAAGATTTTCAAATTTTAGCCTGAAGGGGAAATGTGATGGATCTCTTCTTCACTGCATGCATTTAAAGGCCAGAGAACCATATGATTTGCATACCTTAATTCGGAGCCTGTTCAGAGCAAAAGGGTGAGTATGACAGCCCAGAGCGATGTTTCTCAACCTTGGCAGCTTTTAAGATGGGTAGGCCCAGCATCCTGGCTGGGGAATTCTGGAGTTGAAGTCCGCACATCTTAAAAGTTGCCAAGATTGAGAAAGACTGGCCTAGAGAACTCTTTCAACTTTTGAACTACAGAAATCATCTAGCTATGTAGCAATGTGATTTTTTTAAAAAAGCCAGGTGCTTTATTGTGGCATATTTCTTTAATATTCATTGCTTATTAAATCCCACTGGTTGTGATGAACTGTGTGACTCCATCCAAAAAGCTTGCTTATTTGGTCCGCTTCTTGTCCTATTTTCTTCACTTAACTGTTCCATGCATTGCTTCCCTTTGTTGTGACTTGTCATCTAACACGTTCTTCCAGCTCTATCTTTGGGAAAGGAACGATCTGCTGAATTTCTGGGCAGCTCTTTGACCTAGCAAGTGCTCAGTGCATGAAGGGTAGGCAAAATGAAATACTGATCCACTGGGGACAGTGATATTATTATGCCGGTAAAATCATTAGCAGCTGGCCGTGAAACTCTGGAAAGGCAGAATCTTTGTGATGCTTTCCAACAGCATCAATTTCAAATCGGGCCAAGGGGTATTTTGCTCAGCATTTACACAATCTACTATCAAATCCCACGAGTCTAAGAAAATCCAAGAAACTTTCTATATTCAGCCATAGCTAATAATTAGCTACAATCAACATCAGTTTGTTGGATATTTTAGAGCTTTCAGTGGTCATTGCAATACTCCCTGGTGTACACTGCTTCATTATGAAGTGATCAAAAGAGTCTAAAAATACTATTTATGGCACTTAGTGGGTAATTATTAATATTTTACCTCATTAAGATGAAGGGAAATGCATGATGAAATCATCAGGGCATGAACCACTGAACATTTTATTCCTGTACATATATACATAGACATGAGTGCATGTGAAATTGATACGTCTGTTTTCTATTAGATTTGGGGGCTTTTCTACACTCATATAAGCCACTACCTGGGATATTTATCTTCATAGTATATTCCTCGATTAAGCCAAAGTATGGCCTACTTCAAGCGTTCAAATAACAACAGGTGCTGATTTTTTTTAAAGTACATATTTCTTTCTTTAATTACTTTTCTCAGAGATTTGGCATAAGATGAGCCAGAAGCTAAATGAACTGAGTGAAGATTTGAAAGTGTTTTTTTTCCCTTTTAAATGGGAAAATAGGCTTTCCTGAACACCTTAAATTAAAGCAATGCAACTTATCAGTTCAAGTAGAAATTGAATATAGCAGAATTTGATACAGCCTCAGGCCAAAGAAGATTAAATTCCTGTCATGATGTTGCAGTAACTTCCCCTGTTATTTTCAGTTTCATTACAGAATTTGAAGATGACAGGGCCACCATCCTCTCTGAGAATGTGATTTAGTTTTCTGTTAATTTAAAGTGAAAAAAACCCCAAAAACCTAATTACTGCTACCCTGTTTCAGTACTTCCCTTACTACAGTATTTAGAATCGGGGTATCAAACACAAGGCCCGTGGGCAGGATCCGGCCCACAATGTGGTTGGATCCAGTCTGTGGACCATCCTGGAAAATGTAAGGGGCCAGCCCATGTCGTTTTGGCCCGGTCTACCCAAGGCAAAAAGGAAACATCTGACCAGAGTGACTTCAGCCCAGTCTACCCAATGCAAAGAGGAAACATGCTAGCAGTTTGGGGAATGGCGTCAAGTTGGCCACACCTACCCACCCAGCCATGCCCAATGGGTGGCATCAAGCTGGCCATATCCACCCAGTTGGCCACACTCACCCAGTCGGCCACACACCCCTCTCCCCCCCCAAGGTCAACCACAGCCTTGATGAAATTGAGTTTGACACCCCTGATTTAGAGAAAAATCTCATATCTTGTTTGTTTCAGTGTTTTGTTTCTCCTCTGCTAGGGAACTATCATCCTTTGTGGGTTCAACCAAGCACCTAATGTTCATTGCAATCCTCAGAAAAAAAAGTTATTTAAACCCAATGATCACTAAGAGTCAATATGTGGTTTTATGGAGGAGGACACAGCTCAGGACCTCTTAGCAACAGAATTGGTACCATCATCTGCCAAAACATCAGGAATGTTGAGAAGACTATGAGTCTGTCCAGCTGAAACTAGACAATTCTTTTCTTTCATGGCAATTTTAGCTTCCTCAAGCCATTTCATTGATAATGCTTTTTTGCAAAGTGGTTTGGATTTCCATCAAAACAAAAGGTTGCATTTCTGCTGGCTGAGGGAAAAAACTTATGCAAACCTTTTTTTTTGCTATTTGAATCTTCATATTAAGAAGCAAAATGCTGCATGAAATTTGAAGAAAGAGCAGACGTTCTATTTTCTTTAGTGCATTAAAAAAGTGCATTAAGCAGCTGATAGAATCAATGCATCTTTTTTTCAGAATAAATACAAATCCCAAGTCTTAAAAAGCTGGAGAATAGGAACCAAAAAGTCTGCATCATCCCCAATCCTCTGACTCTTGCTGGCTTCACCCCCAGCCTCAGAATATTTCCATCCAAGATATCTACTTTCAACCTGCCAGATTCATAGCATCTAATCAGTTTTTCTGAGCTTCAATTTTTCTCTCTTCCAGAATGGAACCATTGCCATCGCATTGGTACTTTAGAAACGGATTAATATCTCATTTCATATTTGTACATTTTCATTATTTCTCATTTTGATCTCTCATCCTGAGAAGCAAAGTTACTGAATATTTTTTTTATTCCGCAGTTTGATGTAGTATAAAATTGTCAGAGTATAAAAGTGCCTCAGTTTGACTGTCCTGACAGCTGCCAAACTATTAAAGAATCATTTTCTCAAAACCGTTCTTTTTAAGCAGTGTTAGACAAGAAAGGAATACAAAAAGTAAAGCATAGAAAACAACATAGCATGGTATTTTATCCGTGTCATGAGTGCAGAGTTTTGCTATGGGCATAATAGATCTGAAAATTATGTTTCTTGAACTTGGCTAGTCTATTGACAGCTTATGCATAAACAGTAAAAGAAATCAAACAAATTGTTTCAGATTTTATTATTCCAGTCTATATATCGGAAGTTATTTCAATATTCTGCCGTGAACAAAACTATTACTCATATTAAAAAAAAAAAATTTAGATGTCATGGCTTCTAAGCTTTTCTGTGAAATGTGAACTTTGTAGGGAGAGTTTAATGTCATTACAGGTATTAATATTAATATCCTGCTCTTACTCCAAAGATGTGGGGAGAATGCAGATGCTCCTTACTTTTTTTATTTTATCCTCAACTAGCCTATTTTAGGAGATTAGATTGGAGCTTCAGGTTTCAGAGATGAGATTTGAACTTGGAGTTTGGTTGCTCCAGTCATCACTTCTATTATGAGTCATTTTTCACAGTCTGAACAACATTAGATCTATATATTTATATAAATTAATAAACTTCCCAGGTTTTAATAACCCACACGAACTATTGTACTTATTCTAGATTATGCAATGCTACAATTGTAGTTTCTTTTTTAACACAGGTGATTTGCTATTGCTTTTCCCTAGGACTGAAGGAACTGACTGGCCTAAAATCACTTAGCTGGCTTTGTGCCTAAGATGGGTTTAGAACTCACAGTCTCCCAGTTTTGAATATGGTGACTAAACTGGAGACTTGTTTAGGTAGCGTCATTGTTGAGGGGGCCATTTTTAGTCTCCCTTTATTTGTGGCTATATTTTTGATTGTTAGGATATTTATTACTATGACTTTTGTATCTGCATTTGCTGTCTTTATTCTTTTTATCTGTTGAGTGTGCTGCCCAGAATTACCTTCAGTAAGATGGGCGGTTACATATTTGATTAATAATAAACAAAATTGGATTAATAAAAGAAACCAATCTGGCACTCCTTTTTTTTTACATAGTAGAGTTTCTTTTCCACAATTTCTTTGACCGATTACAGGGAAGGGGAAAGGATATTGAGGCCCATCTCAGTGGATTACTGAGATTTCATTTGTCTTGCAGTTATATCCAGCTCTGGGTTTGCATCCTTAAAAGTTATGACATTGCTTTAAAAAAACATAAATAAAAGTTAAGATTGTCAGGGACTATATTCTGTGGTCACATTCTCCTTCACTTGTTTCCAAGAATCAGTATGAACAGTAAAACCAGGGATTCAGTGACTCCTATATTATGACCATTCTGAGACCAGATGAAATATGGTTCAGGAAAGAGAAGAAGAAAATGGTTTAGATGGAATTGTTTATTTGTTCAGAATGAAAGCAGCGAAAGTTTAATAAATTGCAGGACTCTGCTGAAATTGGTAACAGTCCAAAAGGATGTAACCAAAAACAAAAAAAAGGAGCAATTACTTATGAGATGCTAGCAGCAGCTGGAACTCAATAAATTACAAGCAGTGTCTAATCAGAATTTCAAAATATATTCTTGATTTATACTCCAGTTAGATTAATGCAGAAACAACTGTATCATTTTATGGTGTCATGTGGGGGGAATATTGAATTACCATAGGGTTTGGATAGAATCTTATCAATAGATTTTCCCTCTGCCAGCTGCTCAAAATCCTTGTTTTCCACTATCTTTGGTCAGGCAATGTACAGATAGTCCTCAACTTACAACATTTTGTTTAATGACTATTCAAAGTTACAATGGCACCGAAAAAGTGACTTATGGCCATTTCCACACTTATGACCATTGCTGCATCCCCATGGTCACACAATCAAAATTCGGACGCTTGGCAATTGGCTCGTATGACCATTTGAATTGACGTGTATTTATGATCATGGCAAGGTCTTGGAGGTGATATGATCCCCTTTTGCAACCTTGCAAAGTCAGTGGAGAAGCCAGATTCACTTAGCAACTATGTTACTATCTTCCCGACTGCAGTGATTCACTTAACAAATGTGGCAAGAAAGGTCATAAAATGGGGCAAAACTCACTTAACAAATGTGACACTTAGCAGCAGAAAGGTTGGGCTCAATTGTGGTCCTAAATCGAGGACTACCTGTATAACCTTTAGCCAATCAGTCATGTGTTAATGTGCCCTGTCTTCTAGATTTTGGAGTACTTTGGGAGCATGGAATGAACAACTCAATGCATCTTGAACTTCATACCTCTCTGCAGGAAGTTGGAAAACCACCGAAGGGCAAGTCTATCCATCCAAAGCTCAACAGATATAAAAACAAGCCACTTAAACTGACCCTAGAAAGAAAGCCGTCCACTTGGTTTTAAAATCAAATTAGTCCATTTAACTACCAAACGTTTTTCTAAAGTGAAAAATCAGACTACCATCATTCACTCCTTTGTTGATGAATTTTGACAGTTCAATCGTGGTCCAGACAAAAAATGTAGAAAATGGATTGCCCACTCCTAGAACAACATCCAAAGGGACCTATGAGTGCCTTTCACTGGAAATACTGGTTCTGAATCTGTTTGAATTGTGGAGGTTTGACTTGGAGGGGGCTTTTAGAAACAGTTGAAATATTGTGAGCTTACTTAATAGCATTAAACGTCAAAAATGGTATAGCCCAATTTTTTGTGGACAATATCAGATTGGGAAATTAAACCTGGACAATGCACAGGCAATTGGCAAAACTCACTATATATATTCACAATAGAAGCTTAATCAAATTCAGGCAAGAATGCCCCCCCCTTATATTTCATATATTACATAATGCAAGGCAAGCTTAGACATTTAGAGTACAATTTCTAAGGAAAAAATAGGAAAAAAACCCTAACTAGAAATCAGAAATAATTCCTAATACACGTAGTCCTCAATTTATGTCTACAAGTGAACAAAAATTCTGTTGATAAGTGAAAAATTTGTTAAGTGAGTTTTGCACCATTTTACGACCTTTCTTGCTACAGTCCTTAAGTGAATCACTGCAGTTGTTAAGTTAGTAACCCAGGTGTTAAGTGAATCTGGTTCCCCCATTGACTTTGCTTGTCAGGTCGCAAAAGGTGCTCACATGACCCTGGACATAGCAACCGTCATAAATATTAGGCAGTTGCCAGGCATCTGAATTTTGATCACATGACCATGGAGATGCTACAATGGTTGTAAGTATGAAAAAGTCATTTTTTCAGTGTTGTTGTAACTTTGAACGGTCACTAAATGAATTGTTGTAAGTTGAAGACTACTTGTACTTACAAATATATTGACTTGAAATAACAGTCAGGATACAATAAGAGGAAACAGTATAATTTGCAAATAGAATAGTTTCTTAATACTGTTTTTATTCATTTTACAATTGTATTAAATCTACAAGAAAAGGTTCAACTTCAGGAAAAAATCATAAAGAACCAGCATGGAAAGAAGATATCAGCCAGCCCATTTGTCAAACTACTACAGCCAAAAATGTAGTATAGCTATCTTGTTGTGTAAACATGCTTTTCTTCACATGGAAGTATTAGATTAAAGCTGGAGAGATCCCCAATATTCAAGTTCACTCAAATTTACTTTCAGCCACAAAAGTTTACTGAGTGAGGTTGAGTCAATCATTCCTGTACAGCCCAAACTACTTTATTAAGACTATGGGTGGAAAAAACTGGAGGAATATAATGCCTGTCACCTTGAACTTCTGGAGAGATTGAAGAATATAAACCCAAGAAATAAATTTTAAAATACAACAAAATATGATAAATATAATTATTATTTATTTAGGAAAGACAGAGAGTCAGTTTGGTCTAGTGTAATAATTAAGGCTCTAGGCTAGAAACCCAGAATCTGTGAGTTCTGGTCCTACCTTAAGCCTGAAAGCTGGCTGACTGATCATGGGCCATTCATCTCTCAGCCCATGATGTCAGGCTTGGGTGATAAGTTGGTCAAGTCAATTCTAACCCAATGGATCAATATTCAGGTGCTTTGAAAAAAGCAGATCCTGCATTTGCAGGGAAACAATTAATGGTAAAATAACTACTGGAATTTAGACGTTTATGCAAAAGTGGCAGTGTTGAAAACTAAAGTCACTTTTGAGGATTGAGAATGAGTGACCACATGTAGCCTCAAATCTACAAATGAGTCTTTCTCTAACTTCAAAAGCCCTCCCTGTTAATACATCTGACTGATCAAAAGCCCTGGCGGAAAAAAAAATAGTGTTATCTAACTTTGTAAGCTTTAATAGTTTAACAGTTTTGTTAAACTATTGAACAGATACTCGATAATCAATATACTCTGTAGCAATGAAATGGATCTTAAACACCTATTTGGATCATTTAAAAGACTGTTTAAGAAAAAAAAATAAGTGGACTCTATAATGAATTCAAAAAATAAAAAAGACTTATCATAGTGTGTCTTTGGATTTCTGAAGCCACATTATCTTTCGGTACTTGTTCTCCCAACCCTGCCTAATGGACAATTTTTATTGAGCCCATGATTCTTTTTAGATGAAATGATTTAAAAGGACATTAGCTGTTAATGAGTTTTTGCTCTGGGTTTAATGGAAACATTAGCCAATATATTTGGAGAAAGGTAGGCAGGAAGATAAAAAAAAATCAACATTATGGTTCTCCATAAAATAAGCAAAGTATGTGTTTATATCTCTGCAGTTGCTTTAAAAGAGCATTTATTGGGTTTCCTCAGCCTCAAGGAATTGTAAGGCTAGTCATTTTTCTATCAGAGGAGATTAAGAATGAGCTCTTGCAAAGAATACAATATGCATCAACTTCATTTAAATATTGGAAGATGAGGTGGCTCTTAAAACTGATGTAGCTCAATAGAGTCATAAGTACATACATGCATACTGTTATCTGTCTTTAATTTTGTTGGGTTTTGTTGGATCCATGTACAAACAAAGCTTTAACCCCTGCTAAAGCAAATAAAGCATTGAACACACAACCATAAATTAGTCACCCACATTTTAGTTTAATGCAAGGAGAAACCTTTGCCTGTGGCCCCAAGGCACCCTGACATGGCACTGCCAAAATTCAACCGAGCAGTTACAAGAAAATCTCATTTAATCAGTTGCAGAAATCAATATTCATTTTTCCCACATTGTATTTTTATAAAATCTGTACATTAAATATATCCCTATTAATAGTTAAATTTCCAGGGCATTCAGATTCATTCTATCTTCAGTAGTTACCATCAGTTAAGGATAATGTAATTTCATTAAATATTTGTAAATACTGATATTTAATATCTAAATACATTCTTTATATGTTAAATATATATTTATTCTGTAATTTTATCGCATATTGCAATGACTGCTTAGTTAGTATTTTTTTTTTTAATTGAAAAAGTTTTATACATAAAAATTTTTCAGTTTTAACCCC
>JANHFL010000972.1:510926-523398 GCA_032468155.1 Oxyrhabdium leporinum
TGTGCCAACATGGTTTCTTTAATAAACTCTTACTTGGATTAATTCTTATCTGAGTGCTGAGTGAATTATTGGAACTTGGAACGCTGACAGAATGTTTATTTAAAAAGAATTAAAATGGCCATTTTATGAATAATCACAAATACAATTGAAATAATTTGTTACTTGTAATTAGATCCCTTTTGTAAAATGAAAGTATGCTGATGTCAGGAGTCACAATTGGAATTTAAAACTCTTTTACTTGAATAAGCTCCCAAATTGTTGTACACTTTTTCAATGTAAACTTCAGTGCAATATTTGCTTGGTTTCTTTCAGGATTTATCATGTGGATGATAGTCCTTCTGGAGCAGGTGATGGAGGTCTTGACTATGCTAAGGTCCTACAAGTAAGTTCCCCTTTTGAACAGTAGCTTAATTCCAGGTGCTAAGTTTGTTTATGGGTTACTATTTCCATCTTAAAGATGAAGCCACCTTTTTTATTTAAAAAGACATATTCTGTTTTATAGCTCAGCAACATTTCTTAATGTTATTTCACCTATTCTAGTGGTTTGCATGTTGTAGAGAATAAGTTAAATTTTGGCTATTACACTGTTATTATTTATATGGTTTCAGGGAACAAGGGATCCTATTTGTGCAATAACTGCATCGGATAAGATACTGATTATTGTAAGTAATAGAGAAGAAATTTTGCTTTATTTTACAATATTTGTTCTTTGCTTTTCAAATATAACAGTTCTTAAAGCAGTTGAGAAGAGTAAAGTTAGCTTAAAAGTAAATAGTGTATCTGGCCATGATGGATTTGAATTTATATATTGTCCATCAACAAACAGAATTGTAATAGGAATAAGGAAAAATTATAATGAAAGGTAATCTGCAACAACACACGCAAAGAATATAGTACCTGGTACTTTAACAGCATTCTAATTAGTTTATTAGAAAATTGAGGGCCAAGTGTTTCAACCTAACCCCGGCAGAGATTACAACATCTTACATAGAAGCAAAGTGCAACCTCATGCATGAAGATTTTTACACATTAAATATTTTTCTGGATGATAATTAAAATAACAATTAAGAAATGCAGAATTAGAGATATGTATATAGATAAATTGACAGACAAAATTTAGGAGTGAAACACAGTGACCCATTTCAGGGAGAAAATCTGCACAAATATTTTACATTTTGTAGTTTAAGAATCTGGCTCATATCAAATGTAATAACTATTTTTTTAATTATGACTAAAAAAGCCTCTATAATCATTATGTATTTTAAAGGGAGGAATGGTGGATGTGCGGGCAAAAAGATCTCCCATGTCAGTTTGTTAGGCTAACATGCATGTGGGAATGCACCAATTATTCATTTAGTCAGCTATTAGTTTAATCAGAATATTAATATAGAAGCCTTTCTGAAGTGCAGCAAAGGTTTATTAAATGACACGATACACTGCTTGCCTTACTAAGTGCCTCTAATGAGAAACCATTTTGCTTCATAGTGCCTCACTATTTATTTTTGCCTAGGGAAGAGAATCTGGGAGCGTTCAGAGTTACAGGCTGCCCAACGTTGGTTTAATTCGAAAATATATTCTAAATTGTCGGCCCTACCAAATGTCTTTGAATTGCAAGTCTAGGTAAGAAAAGAAAGGTTTGTTATTAAGGTGATTCTCAATTTTTTAGTTACAGTGCTTATAATTTATAAGGTTAAATGGGTCTTGAAGGATTGTAGATAATGTACTATACCGAAAACAAGGTTTTAAAACAGGTAAAGAAAAACTATGATCGGAATGTCAAATCGTGTTTAAACAAATATTCCTGTTCTCTATATTTGTATCACAGAGCAAACTTCAGTTTAAAATTCTTTTTGCTTTTGCTGAAGAGGTATCCAGACAAAGTATTTGTTTTTAATTTAATGCTGAAATATTAATCAAAAGTATTTTTCCCCTCTGCCTTTGTTATGTTTGTAGTCGTCTAGCTATCATAGACATGTTAGGGTTGCTGACTTTCTTTGACTTGGATACACGAGTAACAGACGGTTCAGGGTGTCAAGGAGTCGGTGAACAACTCAAATTGGAACGCAGAGATGTCTGGGATATGAAATGGGCCAAAGATAATCCAGATTTGTTTGCCATGATGGAGAAAACAAGGATGTATGTGTTTAGAAACCTGGATCCTGAGGTAGAATAACTAACAATAATGAAAAAAAAATATTAATTTAATTGTGATTACTATCATCACCCCCTCTTTGAATTTCAGAAAGAAAATAAGTGAAGGTCATTTAAGTGGGCTAAAAGTTCCATGAATAATCGTTTTCAAGGAGTTGTTCCTCTTTTGATTTTTGCCACTATCACCACTTCCTTGCCCCTCCATCTGACCGTTTATAAAGTGATAAATGAATTAAACATTCATTTACTGGCTATAAAAATACTGAACAATAGCAATATTTGGTTTAGCATTGTTTAACTCTAAAGATAGGTTATCATTTTAGAAGGTTATAAGTAAAGTATAAAAGTGATTTCTCTGAGGTTTTTTTCTTTTACCCTAACCATGTGGTAAGAAATAATTAACTCGTCTTCACATCTTTTCGCTATCATCAATTGAATATTTTCCGATTTTCTGAATTATCTTTGAAGTCATCTTTGATTACCCTTCAAAACAATTACAGTCATATCTGTTTCAATTGATACTTTTTATTCCGATAGTTCTCCCTTATTCGCTGATTTAAAAGTTTCAAATATTTGAGGTGGGGGATTGTAGCTATGGTGTTCAACCCCCTGAGCGTTCTAATTGCAGGTGTAGAAACTATAATAGCATGGGTAAAAATCTTTTAAGCAGGATTCACTTTGTGTAGCACTTGCAAAACGCATGTAAGTTTTCCTTTTACCATTAATTACCTTTATATATTCCAAGGAGCCCATTCAAACGTCTGGATATATTTGCAACTTTGAAGATTTAGAAATCAGATCTGTCTTATTGGATGAAATATTAAAGGTAAGTAAAAAAAATATATTTTAATCGAAGAAAATGCCATGTACAAAAAAAAAACACGTGATTGGAAATGAGTAAGAGATTTTTTTTCTATTTAAATAGAATCCTGAACACCCTAATAAGGACTGCATAATACATTTTGATATTAGATCACTACGAGATGCTCAGGCAATTGTTAAAGAGGCAGGGATTGCAGAATCTTCCCAGTTCATTGAAGAAAATTCACATCCAAGACTTTGGTAAAAATCTATTTCCATTTATATGTATTATCGGTATAATGATTCATAATGGTAGTTTGCAGTAATTCCTATTACATTCCTAGAATAAACATTACTGGCAGAGAATATTGGACATAGAGAAAATATGGAAAAATTTTCAGGCCTATTTATTCCTCCTAAACCATATTCTATAATGACTATCCATTATTATGGTCATGAAGAGGTTTTTTTACCCCCAGTAATTTAAATTATCCTACTTAAAAAGAAAGAGAATAAACAAAAGGAAGGGTACAATGTACAGAGCTGAAAATTGGGACTAGAAAATTTCTGAGACTTCTTACAGTTTTGTGATTTTGAAGGATAAATTCATTAGGACTATATATGCTTCAAAAATAAGTTTGGAAGAATTATACACACAACACTTTTAGCTACTCATTACGGCATGCCACTAAATTTGCCAATTAGCTTTCACGTCCCTAGAGATAGACTTCAACTAAAAAGTTTGAAATACTAAAGTGAAGCTTTTCATGGAATACTGCGATTGCCATTGCTAAGCAAGAAGGTCGAAAAGTGCAACCACTTTGCTTATCAACAGCACACCAGGCTGTTCCAGTAGCTGTCTGCCCTGGCCGTTAGGTGAGGCAACTTTCTGCCAGCTTCCCCACTGACTTGATTATGGTTGCAAACCCCACACACTGCTGGGTGAGGGAGGGAGCAAGGGGATATATGAGAAGCGCTGGGAGGGTGCACGGGGGTGTGGTGCAGGAGCGTGAGGGTACAGCATGGGTCGGGGAGGGGGTGCAAGGGTACAGGGGAGGGTGGGGGGGTGCAAAGGCATCAGTACCACTTGGATTTTCAGCCCAAGAGTCAAGAGGCTTCTGAAGCCTCTCCATAACAAAAAAACCTCCCTTTTTACAACACTGTAGTCCCTTAATTCAGGGTATAGTCTCGGTGACTGGATGCAGCTGAGCATTTGCCAGATGCCCTTCCTGATGCCTACGTGGAATTCAGCTTTTTTTTTTTTGCACCCTAGAAGAAAAACATCCTACCTAGGATTGAACTCAATCTTCCAAGTGGGAGGCTCGGCATCTTCATCAGCAGGCCGGCCACCGTGCCAGTCGCTTCTGAAGCCTCTCCATCAGGCTCTAATGTAACGCCTGACGCCAAAATCCGCACAGAGCTTTTTCAGCTGGTCCCTAAAGACCGGAGGGATCCTTTCAGAAAGCGGCAATGGCTTGCGATCTTCCCTGTCAGCTCTCCTATTGACTTCCTGGGAAAGCCAGCAGAGAAGATTGCAAAAGATGATCGCATGAACCACAGGGCATTTAACAACTGGCTGTAAGCAGGAATGCATTGCCAAGTGCCCGGATCTTGATCACATGACGGTGGGACACTGTAATGGCCCTAAGGTTGGGGACCGGTTCATCAATCTTTTTGTTCAGCACCATCATAACTTTGAACAGTTGCTGAACCAACGTTCATAAAGCGAAGACTCTCTGTATCCCACATGAAGATGTCGTCAATGTAGATATCAAATATGTGTACTTTATACAGGCGTCTCCTGGCTGAAACGGCGCTTCAGAAACTTGATCTTCACACTGCTGAGCAAGCGTTTGTACGTTATAAAAATTACCAGGGTATTAAGTTTGTAAAACGCCTTCACAATCTCCAGAGTGAAGCACTCAGGCAAGCTGAAGTGGCAGTTTATTTTGGAAAATTTGAAGAAGCCGAAAGAATGTATTTGGACATGGATAGAAGGTAATTGCCCTAGATAAATTTAATGAAGAGTAAAAAAAAAACCAAGTATATAATAGCATTTGATGGAGGGAAGACATGTTTTTAAACTGATTAATTTTAAAGTGTGAGTGCGTACATAAATTACATTTCCCAAACTGGACTCCTTAGAAAGACTAACAAGAACATGAAGCATGAAGAAGGATTACAGAAAGGTCAAACTAGCCAATTTAAATTTGCAGCCTTTAAATTTTTTGCTTGACCCAAAGTTGTTTTCAGAGGTGTCCAGAGATGTCTGAATAACAAAAGCAGCTTCGTGTTATTTCTCCCTTCAGGCTCTGCCCCTTTTGTACATGTGTGTGACATTTTGACTCCTGTACAGAACAGGTGGAGTCGTGGTACAACAACACAAACACTGCCTTTGTCATTTGTGTGTTCCCCCCCCCCTTGATTATCATTTTTGTTACTTAAAACTGAATATTTAGCTTTACAAAATACAGAGCATTTCTAACCATAATGTAGTAATTTCTAAAGATGGTCTATGTAAAACGGACCACTGTTGTTGCAAATGATGCCAAAGCCAAGGAGATGAGATCTTGATTGTCCACTGGGATGAGATTTGAAACAATACTCTCTTCATTTGCTACCCTTTTTTCCCCATTCAGTCATGTCTGATTCTTGGAAACCGCCTAGACAAGTCACTGGGCAAGGTTCTTGGCAAGGTTTTTCAGGCACTGCTTGCCCTTGCCTCCTTCCTAGGCCTGGGAGAAAGTGACTGGCCCAAGGTCATCCAGCAAGCTTTGTGTCTAAGGTGGGACTAGAATTCAGAGGTCTCCCGATTTCTAGTCTGATGCCGTAACCGCTACAACCAAGCTTAAATAGCGTTGTTTTTCTTTTGCTAAAGTTATCTATTTGTCACCTTTACAGAGATCTTGCAGTTGACCTACGAATGAAACTAGGCAATGGGTTTCGAGTGGTGCAGCTGCTGCAAACAGGCTCAGGCCATGGAGACGACAGCCTCCTTGAACAGGCGCACAATGAAATTGGAGAGTACTTCGCAGATAGACAGAAATGGTATGCTTGTAACTTCCAGTTGAAACCAGTTGTGATTGCGACCGACTTAGATGGAGCATGTTTGCATTTTGCAGAGCAAAGGATGAAAATGGAATAGTACCATGTATTTCTCTGATTGTAATTTTAATTAAAGAAATTGTTTTCAGGAAAATAGAGGGTTATTCCGTTGAGAAACTGAAGTATAAAATGACTCTAGTGCAAAATCTGTTAAAATTCTGTTACAGAATTATAAATAACTGGACATTTTTTTCCAGAAATCATGCCTTTGCTTAATTACACCCTGAGTATTCATTATACGTTTAACAATATTCACAAATCATCAGCCATTTCCCTTTTTTTTCCCCCACCATTGTAGGGCAAATGCAGTTCCCTACTTTGTACAAGGCAGAAACCATGAGCGTTTAGCTGAATGTTACTATATGCTGGAAGACTATCAAGCATTAGAGAATTTGGCTAACTCCCTGCCAGAAAATAACAAGTTGCTTCCAGTGAGTATAAAAACCAGCTTCTTGGGATTAGTTACTGTAAGCTGCTTATCTTGAATGAAATCAATTAAGAGCCGTAATGGCTCCTTGGTTAGAATGAAGTATTGCAGGCTAATAGCAGGCTAATCTGCCTATAGCTAGGAGTTCGATCCTGACCAGCTCAAGGTCGACTCGGCCTTCCCTCCTTCCGAGGTGGGTCAAATGAAGACCCAGATTGTCGGGGTCAATAGGCTGACTCTGTAAATCATTTAGAGAGGGCTGTAAAGCACCGTGAAGTGGTATGTAAATGCTATTGCCAAGTTCTGGGAGAATTGTTTCTGGTTATATATGGTTATGACCGTATTCTGTTTTTTATTGATTTGAGCAGGTTTTTTTATCTGAAAAAAACAAATGCTTACTCCTACTACCAATGGTCTGATTCTACTGAAGACATAAACAGAAATTTTAAAAACCAGGTTGTTTCTCATGTTGAAATGGAACTCTAATAAAAAATACAATGCCATCCAATAAACTTTAAAAATGATATTTTTTTAATCATACATGACCTTTAGGATAAAAATAACCTCAGCCATATTCTTAACACATTTTTAAGATTGAATACCCAAAGGGACTGTGATTGTGAAATGGCCCTAATAAAGCAAAAGCAGCACAGCCTGGGTTATACCTTAAATTTATAAAGTTTGATATGTTTATGTTAACTTATAAAGTATATCAAAAATATAAAGAATTAAACACTGAAAAGATGGTAATAATAATTCCCCTGATTACCCTTGGCTACCAGTATATCGCATTTGGTATTTCTCACACGCCAAATGAAGTTCTTTGCTGGTACCTGCCACAGTCAGTTTGTTAGAAATTAAAGAGTTTTGATACCGTATGCTCCACTCTTCTAGAATGTAATAATACCTTTCCATATCTTCTAGGATATAAGCCATAAGTTTGTTACTGTGGGGATGAGTGAACAAGCTGTAGCTGCCTTTCTGAAATGTAACAGACCAAAGGATGCAGTAGATGTCTGTGTTAATCTCAACCAGGTAAAAAGCATAATATAGGAGATGGGATTTGGGGGAGCTTGTTCATATTAATTTAATGGTTGATTTCAATATAGCTTCCCTTGCAGCTTCAACTGGCAGCTAAGAGATTGAAAAGACAACCGAACATAACAACCAAGGGATTTATGTGTCCTCATATTCTGTGTCTCTAACGGCCAATTCAGAAATGACATGAGAAATATATAATCAGTTATCTTAATGTCTAAAAGTAGGTAGCATGTTTGGAAACAAAGTTTTCATCAGGGACCAGTTTGAGAAGCTTAAAAGATTTTTTTCACGGGCCAATCCCCAAATATCAAAGATACACTCTAGTTATTTTTGAGGGGAATACACAGATTCTCAGACAATTAACATTGGAGGAAAATTAATTCTTTTCTTTCATGGTTCCATTCAAAAGCTCTTGCACAACTAATTTTAGAAACGTAAAGGAGGTCCAATCTAGGTATCTCCTGTCTCACATAGTTTGGCTACTTGTTTAAAATTTGTTGTTGTGGGGTGGGGAGAAAAGATACTGCAGCTAAACTATGGGAGGGTAAGCCATGGATATGCAACCTCCTGCCTCCATCCCATTTGCAGCCTCAAAAACACCCTCTGTATCAGTGGGGACAAAATATTTAATCAAACCATTTTTGTGGAGGTTGGAAGAATAGAAAGGAAAAAGGACCCATCTTGCTGTCCAAATAACCCCAAACTTGGGCTCCCTCCTCTCCCCCCCACCAATTTGGTGGGGAATGCAAAGGGACAAAATGTTTAAAGAACCAATTTCACCTCTTAAAAACTCTCGTCTCCCTACACAATAAAACAGATGAAATGTAATGATTGTATCAACTATATCCCTGCTTCCCTGTGTGACAAAAAATATTACCTTCAAAAGTAGGTACTACAGCAAGTACTATAATGATAGATGAATAGACAGACAAAAAAAATGGAGGTTCTAGCTGGAGCTGGAGTTACATTGTTAATTAGGAAAGAGATTAATGCAGTAGCAACACAAGTATATATTGATTCTCATGGGCCCTTTATTATTATGAAATTTCTTTTCTTCAAGCAGTTCATTTCTCTCCTTTTGAGAATCTCAATTACTTTATCCAATCCTTAGCCTTGTTGGTTTTTCATTTGCTTTCAACTCATTTTCTCATCTGTATATTTATTTTGCAATTCAGTCTTCATGCATTCTCGCTATGTGCCTAGACCATCTTAATGTATTTCTTTTGCACTGGTCACTCACTCAGACACACACACACACACACACACTACGCACTCTCTTTCACTCTGGGTCTGTTTTCCTCATGTTTATTACACTCACTTATTCTCTTCCTGTTTTATTGCACTCAGTTGTGATGCACCCCGCAGTCGCTGCTTTCATCTTACTGTTACGTTTTTCCTAGCTTACCAAATTCTGATTTTCACATAAAACAACGGAGAGAAGCAGACTGTTATACACAACCTTTTCCCCTCCTTCTGATAAACTTTCTTTATACCAGCATTTAGTAAGCATTCTGCTAAGGTACACAAATTCAGTCATGTACAGGTGATCCTTGGGTTATGCCCGTTCGCTCAGCAACTGTTCAAAATTGTGATGGTGCTGAACTAGGGGGATTTACTAGTCCTCAGTTGTCGCAGCATCTCTGCGACATGATTGAAAGCCGAGTGTCAATTTCCCTCATTCCCTACCAACTTCCCACAAGCAAATTCAGTGGTGAAGCCAGCGGTAAGTTAGAAATCATGTGTAGTCCTTACCTAATGACAACTGGAATTGCAAGAACTGCCATCACCAAACAAGAGTCAAGTGGCATTGTGCTTTATGACCGGTTTACTTAGCAAATTCCAGTCCCAATTGCTGTTGTAAGCCAGGGACTACCTATCCTCTATTTTTGCCATTGATATGTTTTATAATCGTTCACTCCATTTTCCTGTCAGACTAAAAGTAAACTTTCAGATCCATATTCTTTATTGCATCTAACATTTGACTAACACATGGCATCCTTTGCATTCAATATGTACCTTCATGTCCCTGACAAATATATCTTTAATATTGCCATAATCATTTCTTAAACATTTACACGTAAATGCATTAAACTACTGAAGAAATATCACATGTACTTGTCTCATTTTCTGCTCCAAGTTGAACCATTCCTTAGGCTTTCCACATGTGCAAGAGTAGTACAGAAGTATACTGTAGTGCTCTTAACCAATCAATAAGCAACTACAAGTGTATATTCTCACAAAATATTCTGTAATAAAAGCCTATTCTGTTTATCACGTTTTCTCTAATCCAACAAATGTACAGTAAACTTTTTTTCAATAGAAGAGCATATCTGTAGCTCACGGTTTAGTGATGAAGTCCATTTAAGCAAAGCAACGCAGATAACACCAAGGCCTGTAAACTTTCATTCTCACCATCAACCATCTTCCTGTGATTTCAGTTGCTGCTTTTGGTTTTTTAGATTAAAAACTCAATTCCAGCTCCAGTGATGCAAATAGTGAATGACAAGTAGTCTTCAAATTATGATTGCAACTGGGACCGGAATTTTGGTCATAAGTCTTGATAGTCATAAGTGGAAGCATCCACATCACCAGGCCCAATTTTACAGCTGTTTTTATGATGCTTGTTAAGCAAATCATGCACTAAGTCTGAATCCATTCTCTCAGATGGGCACTTTTTTTGTCAGAAACCAGCAAAAAATACTGGAAACCCAGCAAAAAAACCTTTACAAATTATGGTCATGTGACTATGGGACTCCAGTCATAAATGTGAGTCAGCTGCCAAGTACCCAAAATGTGATGCTGTGACCGTGTGTGTGTGTGTGAGAGACATTTTAAGATGGCAGGAAGTGCATTACAATCCACAAAGTAGCCTTTCCAAGGCTGTCGTTAACGCCAAATGGTTGTTAAATCAAGGCCTCCCTATATGCTAATGAAGCTGTCACCTTATCACAAAAGACAATTTTTCCATTTGAAATACCGTGTAGTAAATCTTTTGTAATTCCATGACATCTAGTTACCTTAAGAAGCGATAACTTTAAATCTTATAGGTTGACTCGGCCTTCCCTCCTCCCGAGGTGAGTCAAATGAGGACCCAGATTGTTGGGGGCCAGAGGCTGACTCTAAACTGCTTAGAGAGGGCTGGAAAGCACTGTGAATATAACTCTTAAGTGCTATTGCTATAGAACATGTTTATTTAGCCCTACTTTCCCACAACTCCGAGAACTGTTCCACAAGATTACAGCCCCAATATATCCCTACGAAATGAAATGTACCCGTGACCTAGTAATCTTAAAGTCCCCTAGATTAATGTCTCTGATAAGAGAGTACATTTCTTTAAGACTTGCTCCTAAAGTTAGATCTGCATTTATTAACGGTTGTTGCTTTTTCTTCTAGTGGAGTAAAGCTGTTGAACTAGCTAAGGAACACAACATGAAAGAGATTGGTTCTCTTCTAGCTAGATATGCGTCTCAGTTATTGGAAAAGAATAAACCTCTTGATGCCGTTGAACTATATCGTAAAGCCAATTATTTCTTTGATGCTGCGAAACTTATGTTCAAGGTACTGTTGTTAAGGGATATCTGGACAAAAAAGGGAGAGATGGGGGTAACAATGATGTTTTAAAAATACCTGATGGAATAGATTCTTCTTTTTTCTGCTGCAGAAGATTTAGAGCATGTTTTGGCAGATACAAAAGTCTACTGGTGTATTATAGAGCACAGCTTGATGTTAACTAAGAAATTGACAAGTTTTTGTTCATGGTAGATTTTTCACTTTGCCATTGATGCTTCTATTCTTAGGAATACAGTAAATATACACAATTCTCTTGTCATACTATATATTTTATCTATTAAAACCTTTACAGGCTTAAAGGAGATTTCGTGCACATCATTAGCATTTATCGGTTTGTTCTGCAATAGTTGTATTTTATTGAAGTACAAGCTGTTTTTACAGCTTGTTTTTTCCTATATTCTTCTGAGACTCCAGGCCACGAGCATGAAGACTAACCACGTGTGGTATTTTTGATATACAGTTTTTTAGATGAAGGCTTATGAAGATACCTTTCATGTTGTGTGCTTGTGATACTAGGTTAAATTTATCTTTCACATACAAATTAGCATTTGGTTCCTAACTAAAAAAAAAAAGTACAGATGTTTTCACACCCTCCAAAGAAGGAGTGAAAAATACCTATTTTTCCATTCTGCAACAGTGTTTGTTATGGGTCATATTCAACTTCAGAAGAATGCACAAAAGACTTTTACTAAGAAATCCTTTGTTTCTAGGCAAGAGAGAAAATTGTTAAGGGGAAAATAGTTCGGAGTATTGTCAGTTTTTCAAAATGTCTGAGTAGGATATAAATCCATTTACTGCGCAAAATACTTTTATAGTCTTAGGTTTGTATATGGCACTGTAATTAGAAAATAAATCTAATTTGTAATGTTTGTCTTTTTAAAGATTGCAGATGAAGAGGCTAAAAAGAGAACCAAACCTTTACGGGTTAAAAAGCTATACGTCATGTCGGCTTTACTTGTTGAACAATACCATGAACAAATAAAAAATTCGCAGAGAGAAAAAGTCAAAGGAAAGACTTCAGAGGTAAAATTTCAGAAAGCTTCATCATCTCCAGTGTGACTGCAAGGAACATCTATCAGAATAGAGTTGTGAAGTATTTCTATAATGTGACAACTTATATTCCCTATCAATATTATCCAAAAATATTTAGAACACCCTTTGGAAAATGGTTTTACAAATGGCATCCGCTCAAAATTATATGTCAAAATAGGACAGATTCCTCACCATAAGCATTTTGGAGTGAGAAGTTAGTATCTGCAAGATGGTGGACACAACGTTACAGACCATGCCCTGCCTCTTTTTTTTTTTTTTTAATTAAATTTATATACCGCCCCATTCCAAGGACTCGGGGCGGTTCACAACTTAAAACCCGTTTTA
>JANHFL010000975.1:0-11477 GCA_032468155.1 Oxyrhabdium leporinum
ATGGATACTAAATAAGCAATCAACATAAATCATACTAGGATACTAATTAAGCAATTTAAATCGTAAGATACAAGCAACAGAGTTATAGTCATAAGAAAATAAGGTGATAGTTAATAGGGAAGATGAGAATAATGATGGTAATACTGCCTTTCTAGGTAGTTTGACAATGTGGGAATCAGTTGTTTAGCAGAGTGATGGAATGGGGGGAAATCTGTCCTTGTATTTAGTCGTTCTGACATGCAGTGCCTTATAGTGTCATTTTGCAGGTAGAAGTTGAAACAGTTTATATTCAGGATGTGAGGGTCTATAGATATTTTCACAGCCCTCTTTCTGGCTTGTGTAGTATATAGGTCCTCAATGGAAGGAAGATTGGTAGCAATCATTTTTTCTGAAGTTCTAGTTGTCTGTTGAAGTCTGTGTTTGTCTTGATTGGTTGCAGTGCCCAACTGGACAATTATAGAGGTGCAGATGACAGACTCAATACTTTCTCTATAGATCTGAATCTGCAGCTCCTTGGACAGCTTGAGCTTTCTGAGTTGGCACAGAAAGAACATTCTTTGTTGTGCTTTTTTGATGATGTTTTGATGTTAGATGTCCATTTTAAGTCTTGAGATATGATAGAACCTAGAAATGTGAAGGTCTCTACTGTTGATACTGTGTTGTCTAATATTGTAAGAGCTGGTAGAATATGAGGGTTTCTCCTAAAATCTACATCATTTCTATGGTTTTGAGTGTGTTTAGTTCCAGATTGTTCCAGTTGCACCATAAGGCTAGCTGTTTAATTTCCTGTCTGTATACAGATTCAGAACTTATACAAATAACTGGACATGAAGGAAAGCAAGAAAAACATCTACATATTAGCAAAAGCACACACCAGGGAAAGACAAGATATTGAACACTATGTATGTGTGAAAGATAAAGATGGCCAGCGACTACAGGACAAATACAAAACTCTTGAATGCTGGCAGCAGCACTTCAGTGAAATCTCTAACATTGAATTTCCACATCATCAATTCCTGTTTTATCATAGAAAATAAAATACAAAAGAGTAAAACAAACAAACAAAATGAAACAAAACAAAAACATACATTCCTCTCTAATAAAAAAAAATAGTGTACAAAAAGGAGGGAAAAGTGGTCAATTAAATTTAATAGTATAGCACACTGTCAATTACTGAAAGCTTACCCAATGCTGGTCCAGGTCCACACATCTTGCTAGAAGAGGTTATCAAAACTACCCTTGATATGAAGAAATCAAAAACATTGGGCCATGATGATCTATTGGCAGACATTTGGAAGCTGGATGAATTTAGTAGCAAAGCAGCCAATTGGCTAACACATTTCTTCAATGTATTGTGGACTCTGGACACATGCCTGCTGACTGGGCCACAACAATCACAATTCTTGTCTTCAAAAATAAATGTGACCAGGCAGATTGCTATAACTATCAACCAATTCACCTCCTATCACACACAATGAAAATCTTTGACCAGATTTCTGAGCAGCACCTCTATGATATTGTGAAAATTAGTACCAATCAATGCAGCTTTGTCAAAGGTTCTAGCACCACTGACACCATCTTTGCAACTCGCATTCTTATAGAGAAACACTGAGAAAAGGGGAAGCCATTACACTTGGCTTTCCTTGATCCTGAAAATGGTCTTTGACCATGTTCTGCATCAGCTAATCTAGTACATGCTATGTGACCGTAGTGTGCCCAAGCAATTCATAAAATGGATCTGGATGCTTTATGACAAATACAAGCAGTCATGTGTGATATGCTGTAGGCCTTTCTGACAGCTTTCCTGTAAAAGTTGTTGTCCAACAAGGCTCAGCATTATGATCATTGCTGTTCATTCTCATCATAGATACTATCAAGAAAGAACAGTAACATGACATCCTCTGGACCTAGCTCTATGCTAATGATGGCATGGACATGTTACCACCAAGGAAGAATTTCTGCAATATATATATGCAGACATGGAACAATCACCTTAGGCAATTTGGCCTGTGCCTCAATATCAAGAAGACCGAATACTTAGAGACCAGTGAGAGCACCTTCGCCATACAAGTCAGAAATGAAGATATAGTGAAGACCAACCCCTTCTGATACTACAAAGTGATGGCAACATTAATGAAGAAGTATGTGTAAGTGTGAACACAGCATGCCAAAGTATCTAAAGTTGAAGATGTATAAAACAATGGTATGCCCAGTAGCTTTATATAGCACTGAGTGCTGGCCAACCACTAAATGCACTGAGTGCTGCTTACACACCATGGAGATGCACATGCTTCATTGGTCATTAGGTGTTTCTTTTCTTGACCACACCAGCAATGACACAGTATACTCATGGCAACTCATGGGTATTGTGCAAACACCTGAGAAAATTCTGAAGAAACACCTATAGCAATATACCATGTCCTATGAACAGCATTCCACACCATTGCCTGCATCGCCTTCCATTTTAACACAGATTGGGAAGCAGCCGCATGGAAAACTAAAGCAAAAATGGCAAGACACCATAAATGCAGAAGTGAAAATTGCCCAGCTGAACCTTGATGCTGCATTTGATTGTGCAATGTAGTGTTTTTTGATCCAAAAAGCAGATCTTGCACCTATAGAAATAATGCTAGGAACATGAAGATAATGATGACTGATGAAAATAATGACAACCCCGATGACTAAAAGGAGAAGGATATAAATATATAAAAACATTAATATGTATGTATATAAAATCTCCACCTCCTCAATCTATTCCTTGGACATATTCCAATTTACTATTGTTTCTTACAGATGTTTCACCCCAACATAATAGCAATGAGCTATTTTGGATATCATTCTATGAGATTACTGCTGACCATCATTTCTAATAATAATTAAAACTTTTAAATAGTGGTGAATCTATTAAATGTGACTAGAGTACGTTTCTCTTCTTCTGTGAACAGTTCAATGTTGCAATGGCTTTTACATGAAGTTGTTACTTTATATCTGATTATTATAATTTTGACAAGCAAGGAAGTCATTTTATCTGAAAAATATGGCATTCTACATAATGTACAATGTAGCAGTGAATCCTTTGTGAAAATGAAATGTTAGGTTTTTTGTGGTTTTTGAACAACACTACCAGAAGAATTCATAAACTGAAATTTTCAAGCAACAATGTGATTTGCTAATTCATTTCTTTTTCACCTTGTGTCACTGGAATGCTTTCAAATAGAAAACTTTCCTGCATTTGTTTTTTTTCTGCTGTTGTTATTTTCCCTTTTTATCTTTATCTTTATTCTGACTCCCTTTGCCTAAGTGCTTAAGGTGCTGTGCTCCCCATGTCTCTAAGTGCTGAAGGTTCCAGCAGGTATATAAATGGATTGTTTCAAAGACAGAGTACCTTCTCACTCTCTTTGCTTTAATTAACTCAACCTAAGGCTGAATTCAGACAACTTTCCCACCAGGTGCTTTATTTCAAGCACTTTCTCTCAGTTTCTTTCAGTTTTTAACAAAGTGGCTCATAGCACACCCACTGACTTGTATATGTCCAGACATGCATGTGCACACATGCACACATACAGAGGGATTTCTTTCCCTATATCTAATAGCTAAAGCAAGTCTCTTTTGGAACAGGAGCGCAAGGATCAAGGATTAGCAGTCTTGTAGGAGCTCTTCTCTTCTGTTATGCACTTTGAGAGATAAGGAATTCAAGTATGATTAGAAAAATGCTTCTTAACAAAACTGTTAATGAAAAGACTAATCTCTTCCAAAAGATAAAATGAATCAGGAACAGGAGACAGACATGGTGCACATCCCTTGCTACATTTTAACCCTTCAGATCTAAGCCACAGAAGATGAATTGTATTCAATAAGGATGTTCTGAAACTTCTATTTCCAGTTTATCAAAAGGTGATGAGATATATACATAAATTGTATCACAACATGCCTGTTTGGATATATTATATCCAGACAAAAAAGGGGGGGCATTCACAGTGGAAATGTTTCTGTCTGATCATTTCCATTATTCAGCCTATTTATGTGATTTATGCAATTTTATACTCAAGTAATTTAGATAAAGCAAGACCAACATGAAAATGTTTTCAATTTCCTAATAATGTTTAGAAATGCTCATTGTATAATCCATTTTGTCATGAGATGAATTTTGCCACATCATTCAATGACAGTGCACAAACTTTCTCCACAAAGCATTCCAAAGCTTTATGAGTTAGCAGGATTCTCAAGGCAAATAAAATATTATTTTTGGAGACTAACTTTATGAAGTGATCTTCCAAGGCATGTCATAAGAACATGTCCATCTGTAAACTATTTTCTGTTGTTATTATGGTACAAACTTGGGAATTAGAAAAACTTTCCTTATGGTGCTTTTCTCTGGATTTCAGGAGATGTCAGCCACTCTCAAACTAAGAGTTCTGGGTCAAGTTCTGCTTCTGATAACAAAGTTATTCTAGTGACATCCTTTTCGTGCCTTATCATTTTATTTCTGTACTTAAAATAACAGCAGTTTAATGAAGAAATAATAAATGTTACCTACTACTGTGAACATGTAACTCTAGGCAAAAAAGACTTAGCTATGCTGTGTGGAATATCTTTGTAATTCCCTTATTATTCACCCCCAATAACATTGCTTTAATTATGTATGTTCTTTAAAAAGCACTGTTTTGTATAATGGCAGTGTTTACTTTAGAAAAATATTCTTATTTAAGGGGCCTTAAGCACTTTGGGGAAAAAAACCCATCTAACAAGCAAGCTTGGTTTTTGTTTTTGTTTTTGATAAAAAATAAAAGCTTGTTGCCCTCTGTGTTAGAATGTTCCTTGCTGGGATCCTATACTCACATTTTATTTGGGGTCACGCATCCTGTCCAGTTTTGAAGCCAAGTGACATTTGTCTGTTTTCTCTCTGCAGAAAACTTGCCTATCAAATCTGTATAGGGATTCAGTTGATTTTCAATCCTTTGGGGAAGAAACAAAACCAAAACCAAGCCCAATGCATGTGTTCAGTTCTATCAGTTCTTCACACACACACACACACACACACACACACACACACACACACACCTTCATTTATAGCAGCACTTTTTATCTTTTTTTTCTCTGTGAAGCTGTTGTCATTGGACAGCTCCTGAAGCAAGTACACTGCAGATTTTCTTCTACTGACTACTGTGAAGACTGTGGTTCAGGGGTGTCAAACTCAAGGCCCACGGGCCGGATCCAGCCCATGGGGTGCTTAAATCTGGCCTATGGAGCTGGTTTGTAAATATCCTAAAGGACTTGCACACAGTGTCTCTGCCAGCCAAAATGGGCCACGGGGAGGCCTCATGAGGCCCCTGTGCACCCCGTCTTTTCTCTCCCCAGTCTCCAGCAGCATTCTGCCAGGCAAAAATGGGTTTTGTGGAAGCCTGTTTTTTGATGGCAGAGTGCTGCTAAATCTACCCCCCACTCCCCACCACCCTGCCAGCCCATGGAGGAGAACTACAATGCTGATCCGGCCCTCAAAGAAATCCAGTTTGACACCCCTGCTGCGGGTAGGCACAATATTCAAGATATTGTCCTATATCTTCTTGTCTTTGTCTGGGTTCTATTCTTCCCTGTCAAGAAGGTTGATCCTTCTGGGATCTTTTCTTCAGTCTGATCCCTCCAGAAATAATTCAGCATCTCTTTCCTTCTTTGTCTACCAAGTCAACAGAAAGCTCAGATATTGCATCAGAGCAATACTTTGATAAACTTTTTATGAAGGATCTTAGGCATGGTGGTCTTTGGTCTTCTCTCAGGCATACTAAGTATGCTAAGTATCAAGCCTAGTAAATGAATTGGAGGTTCGTGTGACCAGCGAACCTCTTGCTACAGCAAGAGCAGCCCCCCTCTGGTTAAGAGACAAGACTGGTCTAGATGATCAAAGGTCAGACCATGGCCATTTGCTCAGTAATGATTTATAATACGTTTGAAAATTGTCCAACTATGGTTACACTAATATAATAGACATGTAGCTAGGGTTAATATCACTTCAAAAATGGCTGGTAGATACTATAAGACACTATGAATAACCTAATGTGAAAATGACCAATAAAAAGTATGCTCGTTTTGTAATTTCCAGCTGAACTATTTGATGGGGCCTCATCATTTTACCATTTTCACAATTAAATAACAAAAGAAATGTGATTGTCATTGTCTGTAATACTACTAATGAGCAAGTTATTTTTTCCTATAGCCTATGATGTAAAATAGAATACAACTGTACAATAATTTATGCATACTATGCCAGCAGTGATATAACCAGGCCAAGGAGCAAACTCTGAAGTTTTTAAACTATAAATTACTGAAAATGAGTACTCACTATAATAGTTTTGTAAATTGGGGGTGGTTGTTGTTTTTCCTATCTCCCCATCCCTTCTTTGTTTTAATAATATTTTATCCTGCTTAAGAATGTTGAGGATTTGGGGCAGTGGGTTAGTTAAAAATAATTTCTTGAACAATAAGAAAAACAAGTGTAGCTTCCAAGTCTAGCACAAACTGACAGTAAGGTGAGTCTCTTGAATTTAATGTAGAAACACGTAAATATCCTTTTACATTTGAACTCATATCACCAAATGAAGATAACTTTTTCTCAGGAGAGGTGTTGTTGCTAGAATTTTGCAGCAAAATCCACATTTTTGTTCTCTTTATAAGCCAGAAGTTTCCTTCTTTGCTGCTCTTCTGGCAGTTCAAATGAGAAAAAAAATAACAAGATTTTGTTCACATAAGCTGTATGCCCAATTTCCTCAGGAGTGGAAGCTACTTTTCCCCCCCACATCTTTCTCTTGTTTGTTATCTTTTTTTTTCCCAGCAGAAGACACTGGAAGACCAAACAGATGAAGCAAGAAGCACTGTTTGCCTTTTACTCCTCACAAGGAAAAAAAGGGCCAGAGATCAAAAAGCCAAGAAAAAAAACATCTCTTTCAAAAACTCATACCTTCCAGAAATTCTTATTATCTATCCTCCATAAGCAGATTTGTTCTCTCTTTAAATTTCACCATTTCTATTTGTGACCTAGGACAGGGCACCCTGCTAATATAAATATTTTATTTATCTAAAATATTATAAATATTTTATATATCTAAACATACAAACACAGAGACATACATATAGAATGATAAGCTTACAAAACAGTAGACAGTAAATTATTCTAGCAGGTCAAAGTCATAGACGATGTTCCAGACAGCAAAGACTAAGCAGCAAAATCAATGTTCAGAGAGCAGTACATGAGGATGATCCATCAACACTCATAGTTCGGGACACAAGAGTAACTAGATTCATAAATAGTAGACAAGGGTTCTAACCATTAACTATTCATAATGAGAGTGTTTTATACTACAGCTACAGCTACACTGTCATTACTCAATTGATTTGGGTCAAGTAAGTGTTGTTTAATTCAATGACTTCTTAGGATTTCTCCATTCTATGGCTGTTCACATCCCAAAAATCTTTAACACACACATTAGCATCTTTCTGTATAGTGATAACATGGTTTATGATGGTCCACTCAAAGTAGATCTGACAAGATTGATGAGGAAATGTTGTGCTTATTGTCCTTCTATGCTTTTTTTATTATTAATATTAACAAGACAAAATCGAAAGCAATAGTTTTTGGGAAAGACAGCCCAAATACAATTGCACTTGGTGACAACCTGTAAAACAAAGTTTCCTTCTCATATTTAGGTAAGCTATATAAAGGCAACAACAAGCTTTAAAATGCTAATTAGTTTAATTAGTTTAACCAATTATAACCAACCAAGGACCCTGCTCCCCATTTTAAAAGTCCACAACACAAAATCTTACCAAGATCAACCTGGTGCAGATCAGACCTATAAGAAGCTCCTTTATTTGAACAAAAGCATTAAGAACTGTGCTAGGGACCAATAGGAATACACCTGCAGTCGGAGTAAGAACTGAAACAGACACCCATTCCATCCATAATTTAATATTTAATTATTGGTGGAGGTGCCTCTCAATAGAACCTGACAGGCTACCAATAATGTGCCTTGAAGAACAGGGGCCATTAGGCTAAGGAAATATTCACAGGATTTTAGATCTTAATACCCAAACCACAACTGAGTCATTTACAAACATCAGATTATTGAAATGACTGGCAAAAAATAAAATAACCTTCCAAACAGAAATATTCTTGAGAATGGACTTGACTCAATACTGTAGGATAACCTTTACCAGAGCAAGATTTGAGCAGCCAGATTCTATGTAGTCAATAGTACTGTTAAGTTTATAGTCAGAGTTCTCCAACAGAGAACAGGTTTTATAGAACACAGCGGGATTGCACACAAAGGGGATGAATTCACTTAAGCAAGCATTACTTTTATGATTTAAAATTCATTTTATTATATCATTGCATTCTATTTTACTTTATGCAGGTTTATCTTACTCTTTTATCTTTGTTTTATCCACTATACTTTATTCTATTCTAAATCTGATCACATTTCACTGTATCTTACCTTAGCTCATTTTATTGTATCCTACTGTGCTGATAAATATGCTTTTATATGGTCAGCTGACTAATCAATAAAGTAATAGAAATATTAAGACAAATTAAATGGCAACCTTATGTCTCCACCCTGGTATCAATATTTTATACTATGCGTTTCTCAGAAAACAAGAGTGGGTCTTATTTTCTTTTGCCCCCTGTCCCCTGAAAAAATGGCTAGGCCTTCTTTTCTAGGGGTGCCCTAATTTCCCCCTCCTCCCCAGGGCAGCCACATCCCTTCACTAACCTGCATTCCAGGTCCATTCTCCACTGAATGTGCAAGAAGTCTGTGGGACTATGGTTAAAAAAACCACCACTGTAGTTTAGACTTTCTAACTTCTGATGGAAAAAAAAAATATCTCGTCAAATTGGAAGGTAAAATAACTCTCACAGAGGTGCCCAATGAGGAGGCCTGGAAAGAGGGGTCAATGCTGCAAATCGGTGAGACCCGCTACCGCATGGAGTGCAATCTGCCCATACTGACTGAGATGCAGCTCCCGTGCTCTCTCATGGCCGGCTTCCCCATGTGTCCCAAGCTCCAAGTCGAGTTCGGCTCTACCTGGGATACCTCATCCATTGGTATTATGAGCAGAAGATCAAGCCGGCTGAGACGTTGCCGGCCACCGTGAGTAACAGCTGAGTGGAAGCCCAGCCAGCTCTGAACGTGTCTTCATGCTGAGCAACACGCAGATTGGATGCCACCTGAAGCTTGTGTGCATCCCGGGCAGCAGACGCCACAAGAACCTGTAGCTGACATCAGTCCTGGCTCCGTGATTTTCTTGATGTAGAGATGCCGCACTTCAAAAGTGCAAGTGCCTGGACCAGCCTCCATAGGGCCTACACTGTCTGCCTCGCAGGACAGCCTGTAGCACTGCTCACTGTTGCCCAGGATGCTGGGCACTTTGAAGGTCCTTCCCATGTTAAGGCACCCAGTCAAACAGTGTCTGCCTTGGTGGTTTTCCACTGTCACCATAGAGTGGGCGGTGGTGCATTGTATCTCGGCGGAATCTAAGCTCAGCATTTCCATCGTGCTGCAAGATGGTAAGACCCAGCATGTGCACCGAGACCAAATGGGTAGGGAGATTTTTCTGCCTGTCATCTATTCCCCAGCACGGACTGAGAGAAGGATAGCAGGCAGGGAAGTCTCCCCTCCCCATTTTCCTCCCATTCATCAAAAAGCCTCCATTCCGAACGCTGAAGTTTCGGAATGGAGACTTTTTGATGAACAGGAGTAAAATGGGGAGGGGGGATTTTGCTGCCTGTCATCCTTCCCTCAGTCTGTGCTGAGGAATACAAGATAGGCAGGAAAATCCGCCCTCCCCATTTTCCATTTCACCAAAAAGCCTCTTGTTCACCTCCCCAAAAGAGGGAAAAAGCAAGGCAGCTGGCTGCGGAGCTGCCGGTTTCAGGGAAGCCGCTCAACAAGCTCTGCGCCCAGAAGGAGAAGGCAAAAGCGGTATTTGCAGGCTGCAGCTGCCAATTCCCCCCCCCCGTGCCCGTGCCACCACTTGCCCATCTCCTCTGGGCTTATTTTCAGGGTAGGGGTAATATTAGGCTCATCCCCAAAAAGTAGGATGGGTCGTGTTTTCTGAGAAACATGGTAAGCATTTCTTCTGTATATCTCACTCTTTTATCAGTATCAGCACTCCTTTCAAAGAACTTGAACTGAACACTTTGAAACTAATTACTATTCTATCACAACATGCAGTATGACATAAATGGATTACTATGAGCCCCATATACTGTAAAAGCAATAATAATAAGGCAACAATCTGGTTATTAATAATAGTTACCTCATTCCATTAGAGTTGGTAAAAAGTACTAGAAAGTTATATAAGAATCTAGCATTAAGAATGTATATATTACTTTAAATTCATTTTAAAAAGACAAATAGGTTTATTTTTTCTTTCCCTTTTCTTCCTGTTTATGCCACTATGGAGAAGGGCAGTTGCAGCCATGAACTCCATTTTTACAGGACCTACAACTATCGTACAGTTTTAAAAACTCAACATTTTTATGAAAACACCTCAAAATGTACTGTGAATCTTTTAGTAGGCTTAACAGAGTAAAACAATTATAAAATCCTCTCCATTCACAATCCGGGGACAAAGAGAGAATAATGTTGCTCCTCTTTGTAAGTCAGCCCTATTTTCACATACTTGCCTTACATACAGTGACCTTGTCAGAGTGCACACAGTGTCACTAGGTGAGACAACCCAGGAGCAAATACAGCACACAGGTTTGTATTTACAAATAGTGGTTTTTAGCCTAAAAAGTACATACAAATACTTTCATACAGGCCTTGATATATAGGAGCAAGCAGTAACCCTTCTTCACTGGAGCACATACTGAGAGAAAGAAGGAAGAGAGAGAGACACGCCCCCACAATGTCTGTTTTATATTGCCTCTTGAGGTGGTAGCAGTCCAATAACCCTGCTGACTCATTGTTACTGCATCGACATTATAACTTTACAGTATTACAGCATTACAACCTTATAGCAGCTGGTCAGTTGTTAAATTAGCATTATTCTGACAGACCTTTCCCAAAATTTAAAGAACCCAGAGTTCTTTATCCCTCAGGAAGAGAAAGGAATGGTAGGAAATGTTGCATCTACTTTGTATCTTATTCCCAAAGAGAATTAGAAGTAGGAGCATATCCAAGTCTGTTATGGTAATCTGGAAGGTAAAGATTAAATCAGATGCCAGATATATCATTTTGAAAAACAAAAGTTCTTACCAATTTTAAAAGGAATAAACATTTAGTAGTTTCCTTCCAGATAAAACAGGAAGAAATAGTTTTTACTGATTTATTTGCTTACAATTAAATGTCAAGGCTCTCATCTTTAGAATATACTTTTAGGGAAGACACAGACTTTCATTTGCAAAAGTCAGAGAGAGAGAGAGAGAGAGAGAGAGAGAGAGAGAGAGAGAGAGAGAGAGAGAGAGAGAGAGAGAGAGAGAG
>JANHFL010000976.1:0-14059 GCA_032468155.1 Oxyrhabdium leporinum
CCAAATTCCCCAAGCATTTCTTTGCCTACCTTATTTCCAGCTCCATTGCATTTCTTTCTCCTTCTCGCCATCATGTAAAAAAAAGTTCAGTCAATCAATTCCAACTTCTAGCAAAAGGAAAAGATCTCATGAAGTACAGAATGTAAGGCAGTAGCTATGGTGTCGTCTGTCAAACTATTCCCCCTGTGGGCAAACTGATGTTTGTTGAAGTCTGGTGGGAGGCATGTCCTATGGTGTTGGAGAACCAGACTCTCGAAGCATTTTATCACTACAGATGTTAATGCGGTAGGACTGTAGTCATTTAGGCAGTTAATTGCTGTTTTCTTCAGGACTGGGACAATAGTGGCTGCTTTCAAGCATGATGGGACACAGGCCATTTTCAGGGAGATGTTAAAGATCCTTGTCAGGATCCCTGCTAATTGGTTGGCACAATTCTTTACCACTATCCCCAGCACCCCATCTGGACCTGCAGCTTTGCTGGAATTCACAGCTTTCAATGCAGCTCTCACTTGGTGTTCGTATAGGGTGAGTGGCTGGGAATCAGAAAACTGGTGGGCAGAGGTTACGGGTTCTGGTCTGTTCACTTTGTAGTGAGCAAAGGTGTTCAACTCTACCAATGAGGAGTCAGTATTGAATGTGTTCCTCGTGTTACCCTTATAGTTAGTTAGGTGCTGCAGTCCCTGCCACACTTGCTTCAGGTTGTTGTCTGCTAGGTGGTTCTCCACCTTATATTTGTATTGTTGTTTTGCCTTCTTAATGCCTCTTCTAAGGTTTGCCCTGGCCTCTCTCTATATATCCCTGTCCCCTGTCTTAAAGGCAGAATCCCGGGCTCTCAGAAGCGTCCGTACTTCGGCAGTTATCCAGGGTTTACAATTCCCATAGTCTCTTATGTACTTGTCCATTGTTACACTGTCAATGCACACTTTGATGTGAGAGGGTACGGCATCAGTATATTCATGCAGGTCTTGATGTTCAAATATGCTCCACTCAGTGGTTTCAAAACAGTCCGGCAGCTGACTGAGAGCACCCTCTCAGCACCCAATTTATACTTTTATCATTTTATACGAATACTGCAATGTTCTGTAGAAATAAGAAGCCCCTTATCTATGAACACTTCAGAGGCTACAGTTTGTTTCCATTTAATAGCAGACATATCTTTGGGGTCCTGTTTGGTACACAAAAATGATAATGCACTCAAATATAAACCTGTCTCGGGGAAACAATCCACTTCCAAACACACATTTCTATGAATTGTAGATGTGCAAGTCTTCTTCAAAAAGTGCAAACCTATTTGTTATGAAAATGGAAATCCACCCTCCCCCCCGCAATAATGTGCATGTCTCAAAAAAAAAAAGCAAGAGAATTGGGAGTGGTTTCTGCCTGTGCATGTTTTTCTACAACAATTAACAAATCCAAAATCATTTGTGGGAAATTGCCCTCTTTTTTAAAGTTTATGCAACAAATTGAGATATTGACTTGAATGTGTCAATAATCCTTCCAGTCATGTAACTCCCAAACTCAACACAATATGTTAACCAAATGACTCTCAAGAAATCAAGCAATGCAAATGTATTTTTGTTGAGGACTTCTATACTAAATCTTCTCCCACAAAACTCAGGGTGATGTTTGTGGCATCCTAGAGATTTGTGGGGTATGTTAGGCAGAGGGAGGATCAATGTCACACATTTCATTTCACAAATTTCATGTTGAATGTAAATCTGAACCTGGCATTCAATATCCCTGCATAGCTCATTAATATTATTTTCTATTAAGAAACATTCTGGTTCTATGCCCATTATGTTGACTGAGCCTCAGAAGTAAGAGACACAAACAGACTGAGATAATTGTTGACCTTAATTACCTACATTTAAGTATATAATATGGTAAGCAAGGTTCTAGAAAAAAATGACCGGACACCCTACAGTTTGGCCAGGATATACACATTAAAACCTGGTAAAGTCTGCTCTTGTTTTCATTTTATGTCTCCTCTGTGACACAGTTGTGGATAACACCATAGCCCTGAGCACTTCCTCTGTTCATGTAATCTCTCTCCTGTTCTCACACGTCACTAATTCAGTCTGACCTGACTAGGCATACTTGTTTATTTGCTTTCCCACTTCTGCATCCGCTTAAGATTCTTTCTGCCAGTATTTTAAAAAAGCACTGCCAATCAGACGCACCACATTTGGCATCACATATGTAATCCAGATGAAAATGATTTTTATTGTCTTTCCCATTCATTTGTTTTTCTACTTATTACTGATGACTAAAGTGGCAGTTTAAAAAAACTAGGTGAATGTAATTGAGCTACCTTTTTCTGCTTTGGTTGCTCCATTTAAAAGAATGATAATCATTCACTCCTTTTTAAAAAGAAGAGGGCCTTTCACATATGCTCTCATTTACCAAAGACCCCAACAGCATTTCTGCAAATATGGTAGTTTTTATGCAGTTGCCACTATTGAAAAAAAAATGAATGCAAATATCCACGCCCCAAACTCCTGTCTGAATTAAGAAAAAAGAAACTAAGCAGGTATATTAGGGATAATTAAAACACAATTAGATTCAAAAGGAGATACTTAAATGCCCATTACTATTCTCAGTCAAGATATGCCTACTTTACATTTTGAAGAATTTTTGAATGAAAGTGTTTCTTATCTTTAGGTTGATCCAAGTAAAGTTGGCTAAGTGGCCAGTGTTTAAATTGTTTAACATAAATGGTAGCTTTTAGAAGCCATATTCTATTGCTTTTGCTTGTGATGGTTGCGAGATAAGCCCACCAGAACTACAAAAAATGTACAGATATCCATGCAAAGTTGGTCCTATGACAGCCTTGGTTGAGAAGCTGTATCATCAATAAGATACCAATAGTCAGTTGTAGCTGGAAACTGAAGTCCAAGATACAACAGAGAAGAGGATTTTGTTGATCAAGCCAGCTGTCAATATGTTTCATGGATTTGGTTAATTCAAGATGTTCCATGTTTTCCCACTGCAAGAGCTGGTACTGCACATTCTGGTTTTCTTTGGTATGTGCACAAGTGTTGGCTACCTAAGATTCAGCAGTTGGTAAAGTTTCTAACAGACCATATTATTACCAGTTTAAGGTATAGAGTTCTTGCTGGCTGAGATGTAAATTTAGTGAAGGTATTTGAAAGAAATTAGATTCTAGTCTTGATGCAAGCAGGGCTCCTGAGGACCAGCCTGTGTCAGACTCTTATCTTGCATGTTGATCTAACATCCAGAGTACAGAGTACAGAGAGGCCTTTCATGAGCCTCCATTTATGTAGAGCACAGGTATCAAACTTCCGGTGTCACATTGCTGTTACGTCCCTTCACAGAGCTGGGGTGGGCATGGCCTGCACATGACGTATGCAGCCTGCAGGCTGCCAGTTTGATACCCTGATGTAGAGGAACTGTTAACTGAAACCATTATCTAGCAGCAGGAATGGAAGCTATGAGCCATTATTTTAAATTTCTCCTGATGCTTCAACATCACAGTGTTACGCAATAATTTGGAAATAACTCAGATAATATATTTCTAACATTTTCTTTGATGCCTTTCCAAGGAATCCTAAAGAAAAATGCACTAGTACACAAAATGATAAAAGGGCAAGTATCAGGTCCAGATTTTGGCTGTATTACTTTAAGCAACAATGTCATTTTTCAATGAATATGAACCTAAAGAGTAACCCATGGACCAAAATAATGTATGGACCCGTCTGACAGTTACGTGAATATGTTGGTTCTAACTCTTCCTTAGGGAAAAACATTTATGTAAGCATTCTATTTTAAATCAGAAGATATATATCAGTTTATTGGAAGCTTATTATATTCATATTCTGACTCTGTTCCAAATTGTAATGATTGATAATAACATAAAGCACAAAAGCCTTGCTGCCTTTCCATATTTCTGTGATGGATAGCATCTTATATTAAATCATACAATGGCAGACTACCATATTTGAATAATAAAATACCCCTCTTACTATGCTAATACTACTGGCAATGCATCATGGAAACAAATGTCAGTGATTAAGAAGCTTACTAACATTTTATTGCTTTCATCTGTTCACATAATAATCACCTGGTGATTTGTTTTTCTCACAGCTACATCCCTGCTTTCTCTTAATTAAATGAAATAGCTAACCTAATCCAATAACCAAATTACCCAAGTATGATCCAACTGCAGATTTTCCAAATACATTGTTTTCAAAGTAAGCAGGTTAGTTAGTCAGCTCTGCCATATACACCTGTAGGTCCTGTAAGAACGCACTTTGCTTTTGGTACAGAACTCTATATGCACAAAAACTGCATTCCCCCTTCTGAAAACACATCAGTTACAAACATGTGGCTTCTAACTTTGTTAATATGCTTTTAGCAAATATTATACGGATCCTTAGCAGCAATAGAAAGTAATGAGTTGCCATGTTTTTCTTCAGGTGTGCGGGATTGCAACTGAATTCAGTATTTCTCAACCTTGGCCACTTTAAGAGTCGTGGACTTCAACTCCCAGAATTGAAGTCCACATATCTTAAATTGGCTAAGATTGAGAAACAGTGATTTTGAAGGATATGTTGGACCAAGTCACTTGTAGTTACCTAGAAAACTTCTTTTATAGCAATAACACTGAAATTGTGGCATATGATGGGAGTAGGGAATAACCCCCACCAAAGCAGTATGCTTCAATACAAAAGGGCAATTTCCCCCCCATTTTTTTTTGTAATGGCATTTGCCCCTAGCAAGGTGCATTCAGTCAAACTAGTTTAAAACTTTTTTAATGGCAAATACCATTTTCTGGAAAAATCGCTCATAGTTTTAAGTATATACAAGAAATCTGAATGAATTTGCTTTAAAAAGAGGTCCTAAATGTATACTGCTTTGATAGAAAAAATGATTGAATCTCTTGTAGGTGGCACTTAGTATATATTTAAAAGGAATTTATACTTAATTATCCCTTTAAGATATATACATGTTTGTATACACATATACATATCTGCACATGCTCACCCCTTCAGCTTACACGTGTTTTCTCCATCTTATAATAGTGTGAATATTGCTCAAATTTAGTAACAATCAAAAGGCAAATATGACTACAAATAAATGCATCTTTGAAAATCAAGAGTTTAAAAATATATTAATACTTACAACACACTTTAGTGTATTAAAATGTATGATCCTAGACCAAACACACCATACTTTTTTAGAAATAGCACAACATTGGGGCAATACCTGTTTGCTTATCAGGCTTTATAAGCTAAAGGGTTTTTGTTTTGTTTTTTTAAAAAAAGGTGGGTGGGAGGTAGTGTGAGAAATCTTTTGTCCTCCCCCACCCAAACACTCTGATTCTGATAACAAGCTGAACCTATTCCAAGGCATAATGAGCACATATTTTGTACAAATAAGCATAATGAGCTTAGCCATGTCTAATTAAATGAGAAAAGCAGCATTTGCCCTAATTGGCTGGCACAGCTGAAGGAATGAGTTGTGAGATACTAAGAATTGCAATCATATGGCTCACTTCATAGAAGACTGTTTCCCTAGTAGTATGGATGATACTGAATTTTAGGTGGTTTCTTACATTAAATATGCAGGTTAACAAACTCTTTGAAAATCAGTCTCTAGGGAAATTTCACCTGAGAATCTTTTTACCAATATTGAAGGAGTTGTTGACTTCAGGTGAGCAAATAGCAGAAAGTGCAGCCAAAAGATTGTGCATCTCCTCTAAATGTTGCCAAGACATTTGGGAAGCCATTCATTTGTTTCTTGTACTATTTTAAGCAGGGATCAGTAGATCTGAAATTTGAGGGGAATTGCTTCTCTGTTGTCTTGCTACTGCCTCTTATTAGCTTCACTTACCTACAAAAGCATGTTTGAACAATGTGGGAATTTGCCCGGCCAAGGGTTGCTTCTTTAGAATGTGGCAGGTTGTGTTCTGCCTGAAGCATCATCAAAAAATTGTCAGCTAAGTGCCAATTCCAAAATCTTTATGACTGAGTCTTCCCATGTGCAAAGCAGGAGAACGGCATGACTGTCAGAAACAGGCTTGGGCATGTGGCATAACATTGCTTTCAAGAGCCATCATTTCCAGCCTCAAAATAAACGTATTTTACTGACTCTACAGAAACCCTTAAGTAAGCCTTGATATAAGTGTACATATGTGATTCCTGCATATCTCTGTAGGCGTGTGGGGCAAGGTGATCAGGGCTAGTCCTATAATTAGAAGCAGAAGTTTCACGCAGCAGATGCAGAATGTCCTCTGCTTTTGGTACATAACTTTATATGCACAAAAACTACATTCCCCCTCTGAAAAATGCGTCAACCACAAACTTGTGACTTACAAGATACTTCTAACATTATTTTCTCAGTATGTTTTAGTAAATACTATAAGGGAGCATAGGACAGCAGCTACCTTAAGCAAGGGAAGGTAATGAATTGCCATGTTTTTCTTCAGGTGTGCAGTATTGCCATTTAAATCAGTGTTTCTCAATCTTTGCCGCTTTAAGATGTGTGGACTTCAACTCCCAGAATTCCTAGAAGTGGTCCTTTAGTCAAAGTCAGAGGCATGTACCTTCCACTTTCTAAGCTGGCCTTCTTGCAGTGAAGATGTCCTATCACTAGCTGAAATTGGAATTCATTGAATGAAAGGGCAGGGTTTGATTTATGTATCTCTTCATATCTGATAGACTTTTAACTAATAGTTGCCAGAGTTGAAACTTTATTTGCCAATCTACAAAAACAATACATTTTTAATTCATAGATACCTGTATTTGAGCTTTTGCCATACTATATATGAATGAAAATGTACCATTATATTTTATTATTTCATATTCCAATTCAATTATCTATTTGCACGATACAGAAAAATGTGTTTTTCAATAATCACCCGCTATTGATTTCATCTGGTCACTTAATTTGTAGAAAATGTGTCTTGTTTCAGGTTTTTTAACATTAGATGACGTCAATAGCTGCACAATCTATAACAAAGCCTCATATTCTTTGATTACAAACAATTCTTTTAATTTCATAGGTCAAAACTGATTTGTATTTAATTCTAAATATAGAGAAAGTACAGTACACTAAAAAAAATAAAAAGACAGAATTATTAATCATCTCAAGCCATCAGATCATCACAAATTATATAAGTCATATTAGACAGCAAAATAAAATAATAATGCTCCTGGCAGTAAAATAAGTAGTAATGGATATTTACAGCCTACAATATAAGCTTGAAATATTTTTGAGGCAGGGTGTATATACAGAATCACCTTTACAAATAAATGTATATTTTGTTAGTGAATTCTCTGCCCTGTCAGTTCAAGTAAAGATTAAAAATTACAGTTCATGAACCCTAATAAATATTTATGGTTTTGTATCATAAATCCATTGCTGCCTGCATCTTTCCCACCTTCACCTGGAATTTCAAAACAACAAGGAAACTATACCACCACGCTCACAGTTACTGTAATTGTTCCAAAAATTAATCTGGTTTTAAAAATATAGCTGTATCAAAAACAGAAACAAGTGCTTTTAACAAAAATTACTTTACAGATTATCACTGCTACACTTAAATTTTGTTTTTGCTCTACTACACTCAGGTAATAATTTGGGGGATATTTATTTTTTTTCTAGTGTTCTGGAGAATATCTGAATATGGCCTATTGAAGGGGTGTCAAACTTGCAGTGTCACATGACATATCATGACCTTTTTCCCCTTTGCTAAACTGGGAGTGGGCGTGGCCAGCACATGACGCATCCAGCCTGCAGGCCGCGTGTTTGACACCCCTGGCCTATTGCAAAGCAAGAAAAAGAAAAACAAAGTAATTTGCTTCTAATAATGACTCAAGAAGCACTAATTTGGAAAAGGGAATTGATTATCTGAATATTTTCCTGGTGAAGCCTTTCGGCCCTTTGCCCTCAAATGATTTTTGTTCAAGAGAACATTCTGTTATCAATGCCTGCATTGATTACTAAGGACTAGGTCAAATTACCTATATCTCTTCAGGGTAGCTGCAACTTCTCTGACTCATTTTACCCAAAGATGTCTCACCTTCTCTACAATATTGTTCATTTGCAGCCAACAAGTTAGAATAAAAATATATAGGCAACAATTAATATTGTAATTAATTCATTTTGAACTGAAAAGAGGTACAAATATCTGTTTAAAATTATCTTAATTGTGTCTCTAAATTTAAAGTTTCATATATCACACTGCCAATGTTATTTTTTTAAAAAATTAAAGAATGATAAGTTGGTTCTTGTTTGACAGGAAAACTGAGGAAGTCAGAACATGTCATGAATTTGTTTTAATATATACATCTGCAGCTTTCATTAAATACATATCCTTCTTCAATTGAATCCCATCCAGAGAATCTTTGAGTGCCTCTATAAAGGTTATTTTTAAAGTAAAATATATTATGCACAGCTAAAGGTTGCATTGTATCATAACGCCATTTTATGCAGTCAGAAACCAGCTTAGAATTTATAAGGGCAAGATATAAATGTGAAGTGATTTAATTTGCATTGTGTTGCAAAACTGGTTGAGGACAGAGGCTGCTCATTATCAAGCACACCTTCCTGCTTCATCCAACACCCCTTCTCCACACCTTTGGACTAATTTATTGCTCATAGATACAGAGAAGGAATATAAACCTCTTCCAGGCCTGTACTCTGTAGCTTGAGCTATTTCTGCACATTGGTCTAGAGAGCACCTGTTACTTATCAGCCAGTTACATTCGGACACAATTGAATACTCTTTCAAGTTATAGGTCACAGGCATGGAGCATCTCAGTATCTGCAACCTGTCACTCGGGCAACTTGAAAGTTGATGAGCATCCATCCCAGGCATCTCCCTACACTCATGCAACCCTGCCCCACCATAAAGGTGACTGTTTTTCTTGCTGAGAGATGACATTCTCTCAGCAAGAAGAAGACCCAAAGCAAGGAGGAATACAACAATCAGTAGTCTTACCTTGTTCCATATTGAAACTGTAACGAAAGTACTAGCCTCATTCTTGAAGCATCTTGTTGCTCTTCTCTGAATTTTTTCCCAAAGTCTCAACATCTTTCTATAGTATGGTGACCAAAATTGGTTGCAGTATTCCAGGTGAGGTCTTACTAGGGTTTTATAAAGCGGTATTAATACTTCATGTGATCTTCATTCTATGCCTCTGTTTATACAACCCAGGATTGTATTAGCTTTTTTGGTGGCAGCTGCACACTGCTGGCTCATATTCAAGTGATCATCCACTAGGACTCCAAGGTCCCTCTCACAGTTACTGTTTTTGAGCCAGGTCTTGCCTAATCTCAACTTATACCTTTGATTTTTCCTGCCTAAAACTTTGCTTTCCTCTACATTGAAATTAATTTTGTTGGATAGGGCCCATTGTTCAAGTTTGCGAAGATCTTTTTTGATCCTGAGCTTGTCTTCAGGGGTGTTGGCATGATCTATTTTTAACAACCTGTGCTGGCTACTAGCTGTAATTTTATTTGCTTCTAGTTGTTCACAGATCTGGATTCTTGAAAGATATCTACATGTTTTTAAAGATTCATGGGTGCTGTAGCTTTTCAGAAAGCAATGAATAGTAAATAACATGAAAAAAAAAAAACACCCCACATTACTTTACTTCTGCTTTTCCGTGTATGGAAAACATGAGAAGGGAAGGGAAGGACAAGATTTAAGTTGACTGAATAAGAGACCCATATTCTAATTTCAGGGAATGTTGTTCCTTGTAAGAAGCTTTTCAATGGTAATTTATTTGCAAGAAAGGATCTCATTTATTGTACAGGTTTTTTTTTCTTTTTTAATATAATTTTTATGAAAGAGTTTTAAAAGGGAAGATCAAACTAAACAAACTGAGAAAAAGAAAAGAGAAATAAAAGAGAACGTTAAAGGTGCAATAAAGAGAAAGTAAAAGGTAAACTCAATCCTCCTCTTTCATTTGCATCTTGTAACACTTTATTTTTAACTCAAGGCTTCTTTCCCTTGTAAGACTGCCACTGTTGGTAGAAGGCTGTTACATCAGTTGTCGAAACAGGTATTGACTGAAACAAAAACATCATTCTAGGCAAGACACTCATTTTTATTACAGAAATTCTTCCCAGCAATGACAATAGTAGTTTATCCCATCTTAACATGTCTTTTTTTTACTTCATTCCAAGTCTTAACATAATTAACTTGAAATAACATACAGTTCATATATGTCATAATGAAACCGAGATATTTTACCTTCTCAATCTTAAAACCCATTTTATTTACTAATTATATTTTATCTTTTATATTCATATTTTGTTAACATCTTCATCTGTTTATTAATCTTGAAACCTAATAATGCACAACTTCTTTTAATATACTTATTAATATTTCAGTTCCCTTTAAAACATCTTCCAAAACCAACACCAAGTCATCTGCAAAAGCCATTAACTTGTAAGTTTCTTTTTAAATCTTTACTCTCACAATTCTCTCATCTTGTCTTATATGTCTATTCAGTATTCCAAGAACCAAAATAAACAACAAAGGAGACAGTGGGCATACCTGCTTTTCCTTTTTGTATCTTACAATGTTTTGTTAGATCTCGGTTAACAATTATTTGTGTTTTATGAGTGTAAGTTGATCTTACCCATTTTATAAGATTCCCTCCAAAATTTGTATCTTCCAAAACTTTGAACAAGAAAGCCCAGTTCAAATGGTCAAAACCTTCTCTGCATCAAAAAAAAAATTAAAAAATCAGTATGCCTTGTTTTTCATTGCATTACTTCAAACGTTCCAATATGTCCAAGGCATTTCTAATATTGTCCTTTAACTGTCTTTTAGTTAAAACCCACATTGATCCTCATGAATACATTGTTGCAAAATTATTTTCAGTTTATCAGGTAGAATTATTGCAAACAACTTGTAGTCATTATTCCATAATTATATTGGCCTAGTTAGTTTCTCGTTAAAGTGAAACCTCGTCCCTCTTTAGGGATTAAGGCATCACTGGCCTCTTTCTAACTTTCTAACATCTTTCCTCTCTGTATGATAGAGTTCATCATGTTTTGTAAAGGTCATAAAAGAATAACAAAATATACAATAGTCATTCAAATGAAACAGAATCTGCCGAACTTGCTAAGCAGCAACAGCTAAAATCATGGATTCATCAGGTTATGACTGATTACACTTCCTGTTTTTAGGCCTCAGGTGCCTAAAAATTAAATGTCTGAGATGGGCAGAGGTTCCTTGTTCTTAAGAATCATACATAATGCTGTCATTCTTCTTCTTTCCATCTATATCAAAATTGCTTGATTGAATAGTAAATGTTGACAAACTAATAGCTTTATGAGCAATGGTGGCACTCAGTGGTACATAGTCTTTTATTTTCACTTACTACCTAAAACAAGGCAACATCTAAGTACCTTCATTCATTCTTCATAGCATTTCTTCCAAAAATGAACAAACGCTGAACTGCATTTGTTCATTCACATCCGTTTTACATTAGTTATATAATATATGGAGGCCCTTAATCAATTCAATATACAATCCCACACGAGTTATATTTCAGTATGTATGAAGATCAGCCCATGGAAGGTTTATTTTTAAATGAAGATAGGAAAATCATATTTCCACATATAATATGCTAGCTAGATATATTACAGTGTGAACATTTGTAAGAACAGAATTTTATTGCTTCAGGATATTTCTTACTATTTTCATTTTTTATTTCACATTTGTATTAGATCAATTTGTTCTGTTTAATTTTTATATATAATTTTTATATATAGCTTTGTTTGAATTGTATTAAAGTTTGAAGAAAATAATTTTTTTGAAAGCAAGCATCAACTTTATTGCAGCCCAGAACTGGTAGAACAATGCTAAGGATAAGCTGGGCAGAACATTCTGGTCCCATTTTGGTGAACTTTGTGGGTTTTAAGAGCCAAAATGTGCCCATTAAACCTTGTTAAGGAACTGCAATGAAGTTACCCAATGAGGATGTCCCCACTATTTGTTTTAGCCCCTCAAAGTAGTTTGCATCATTCTGTGGTTAAGTTCTGTTGTTGTTATTGTTGCTGTTTTTCTGAATAGAAGGGCACACTTTTAAACAAATCATTGGGCAGAAGCCACCCAACAGTCATTTTCTAAAAATATCTGTAGCGATTGTATAGAACACAAAGATCTTCTTGGAAATAAATGCTGAAATAGATGCTTTCCTTCCAGTTTGCCATATAATTTATTTTATCAGCTGGGGATTTACTTGACAGAATAGCTTCCAGATATGCTGTATTTCATCTGGTATAATTGTCAGGATTGGACCATGATGAGAGTTGAAGCTCAGTACATGTAGGAACCAACAGATCAGACCACAGAAACCAACTAGGTTTCTGTGACTGGTTATTTCCTTGGCTACAAACACACACACACACACACATACACACACAAACACACACACACACACACCTCTCCTGTCCTTATACATATCTCTAAATAGGTACAACTTTATCAATAGCATTAGCAATTGTTCTCTCACCAGCCCTATGGCCCAGGGAGTGAATATGTGCAGCAAGGGTTTGATTAGAAACTTCCTGTGGTAATCAAAGGTCTGATCCACCAGTGGCCAGTCTGCTTCTTTCTCTTTCTCCTCCTTCTCCTTCTTGTCAGTGTTGACTCCCGGCACTGCTTGTACTAATCCCTCCAGTTTTCTTGGCAAACTGATGTGGTTTTTTGATGTGATTTGTCATTGCCTGCTTTCTGGGGCAAAAAGAAAATGACTGGCCCAAAGTCACCCAGTTGGCTTTGTGTCTAAGCAGGACTAGAACTCAATCAGCCGGTTTCTAGCCGGATGCCTTAACCACTACATCCAACGTGTATCCGTGTTTCTTTACTGGTACAGTATGCCGTATTTTGAAATTTCCACAAGGAGATTCTGGTTATATTTGCTGATCTGCATCCTCAAGCTCTTTTCCACCATAATAAAAGTGAAGGGGTTCAGTATCAGAGACAACTTCTGTATGTTGCATCTGCACAGCCACTATATAGCTGATTTATTGCTTCAATGACAGGCTTCTAGTCCTCTGGGGTAAAGTAAATGGTCTGAGCCTAATCACGAGCCCTCTCCAGTCCCTCCACTCTCCTCAAATTTATCTAAAAATCTGTTCTAACATGGAAAAATGTTTCACAGCTCTTACTCTAGCTGCCATTCAATTGTGGTTTGTAATGTGATCTGAAGGTCCTTTACAATAATACTGGGGGGAAAAGAGAAGTAAAAAGCTGCTTTGCCTTGTGAGAGGAAATTCAGTTCTTAACCAGCATGTTGATTAGAGGACCCAAATAAACACCACTTTAATAAGACACTTTCCAAATGGAAACAATTCTCAATTAGCATTTAAAAAAATACTACAAGTATAATAAAAATCATACTCAGGGTTGATGTATGTGAACCTGAGTGTCCATGAATATATTCTAGACAAGCTGTGAAGGAAAGTGTAATAAAGGCCACTAAATGTCTGACTTATTTTATCATTGGAGGTGTTCCAGGTTGCTGAGGCAGGAAAGCCAGAGGGTGTTTTGTGTGCCACACTTTGTTCACATTCCAAATACCACAACAAAACAGAGTGGCCCAGCTGCTTATTAAAGCTGAAAGCAGCATCCAAGGTTGCAGTTGGTCTGTGAACTGAGAGCCATTCACATCGCATTCCAGACTTGGGCCAAACCAGGGATGGGAAAGTGGGGACTTGTCAATGAATCTACATAAAATCTGTCAGGCTTTGGGGTTGGTGAAAATTGCATAAAATTGCACTTATCATTATAATTATATCCTTACAAGAGCTAATCCCTCTGATTAAAAACAGCCCCATTAACAAACCAGATGTTTTACCTCTTTTGAGATGGCTGTAGGGAACCACTTTTCATAACATGCATTAAATAAAATAAATCTCAAAACCATAGAAAAATACCACTTTCAGAAGTACTTATTTTTTAGTGGCAAAAATTGGGAGAGAAGAAGAAAAGACAGTCTCTTTCTTTTTCTTTCTTTCTTTCTTTCTTTCTTTCTTTCTTTCTTTCTTTCTTTCTTTCTTTCTTTCTTTCTTT